>JARHVA010007240.1:590000-615000 GCA_037957365.1 Torreya grandis | reverse complement strand
CTCATAGTAATGAATTTAATAAATACATATTTCACTCAATGTAAGCTATGATGGGAGGTTGGTACTTGTAGTTGTAAATATTAGTCATACTTTTCAAATTTCAATGTGCATTGATTTAACTTTTATTTGGATTCTAATATGATTTCATTAATATTGTATTTCATACATTTCAAACCTATCACTTTTAAAATATAATGTTAACAACAGTCCATATTTTTCATTTACTATTTATTTTTTTCAATATTCTATAGATTTTTATTATTCATGTTGTCAGCTTCAAACTCAATTAAAATCATTTTTATGTACTTGAAATTAATATTTTAATCTCCCCAAGTAAATGAATCTGATGGAAAAATATTATGGGATATTATTTTTTGATTCACAATCCATCTCAAATATATACCCTCATAATTCATTGGCCTCATCAATCAATTAGCAGAGTTGAAGATATTCGAACCATTCACAATTTCATTGTTATAACATGTCAGGAGCCAAAGGGGATGAAGATTTATAATAAGTTGTAGCCTAGGATATGGAGATGAATCTAAGAGTTTATGCTTGTTTTAAGCCTCCATGCTCCAACAATGCTCACATTATTTTTTCAAGATTTAGATATGTTTACTAATTTATTTTCTATTCTTTTTAATTAGTTAAATTTTAATGTTTACTTCCTGTTAATATAATCTTAAAATTTACTTCATATAATTTTTTTTATATGGATTATGTTGAAGTAAAATATATTATAGATATTATAGGTGTGTTTTTATATGACGTCTAATTTACCATATGTAGTTAAATCTCTCATAAAAATATATTTATCTTCTAAATATAACTCTTTATTTAAATTTTAAAAAATCAGCTCTATTAATTTCATACTTTGTTTACTCCAAGCTCTTATAATTTTAATTTTTATTCCAATTAGTTTAGTTTTTTTAATAGAAGCTTATTTTTAAAAAATAATTATAATAGTTTTTTTGTCATCAGGTTTATTTTTCTTTTTTACCTTCTTACACAAATTATATATTCTAGACTTTAATGAACTGGGTTTTATTTTATATTAACTCTTTTAAAAATATTTTTATGCATAAATTTGTTGGCTAAATTTTAATGTCATATTAATTATACATGAAGCCCAAATAATGATTTGGTTGAATTATTTCAACCCTTAAAAGATAATTTCCAAGTGATAGTGTTTAGTTATAGGTTGTCAAGGCTATCATTTATTTGTGGGGTGAATATAGAATATCATTTTTATCAGTTTATTCTCTATTGTTATATTGAAATTTATCTCTTTATTTGATTTTTGAGTGTATAAATAAATCTTAAATAGTTTTTTCCTTTATTTGAAAGTTAGTTAAATTGTTTGTGTGAAAGTATAGATTACATTACCCAAAAAATAAAGTAAAATAATTGAGATTCATTATCAATTATCTCTTTATAGGGGTTCATTTGTACAATTAATGAAACTAATTTATGAAGTATATATAGTTACATTTATTTTTTATTATTTGGTTTGTATAGGCATTATATAATTGAAAATGTCTCAAAATAAAAATAACAATCTTAAATCAAGAAGTTTTTTACATGGTCTAGAACATCAAAAGGTTCATCATAATAGGATAATAATTTTGATTTAATTGAAGACTTAAATATATTAGAGTATGATGATGAGTATGGTGAAGAATTTAAAGAGGAGAAAGCTTCAACACAAAACAAATAATTGGTTAAAATAAAAAGAGTGTTTAGAGATGAATGGAAAGTTAATTTTAAGTGGTTAAGATAAATGTGTAATGCATGAAGGGAAAATAATCATGAAATTCATATATTGTGAAGAACACAAGTTTTCAAAACCATGGGGAACTAGAAATAGTTGTACTACATTGCAATATGATGCAATAATTACTCATATAGATTCAACCATCCATAAAATTTCATAAATAAAATGGATATGTCGAAAAGAAGGGAAAGAAAAATTAATTTCATAACACATTTCAAAAATTGATGACCCCAATAAGGAAAGAATCATCACAACCATGAAATTAGTTTATTGGGTTATGTAAGAAGACTTGCCCTTCTTAAAATATGAGTCTCTTTTTTCCATATTTAAGTATCTTGAACAAAGACAAAGTGCAAAAAATTTAGACAATCCATTTTTATCTTTGATGTTGGATGAAAGTACAAATCAAAGCCTAGAGTAACATGTTGTGGTTTATGCTACTTTTATAAATTCAAAAGGGTTGGGGCCACCTATTTAATAATTCTCAAAGCTTATAAATGTATGTGATGTAAGAGAGAAAATAATATATGATGTAATATATGTTTTGAAGAAAGAAAAGGGTCTTTCAAATAAATTTTTGATAGTAGTTTCTATAGAGGGTGATTCATCGATGGTGGGGAGTGAAAATGGATTTGTTACTCTCTTTAAAAAATATATACACAATCTTATAGATATTCATTTTATTTCTCATTGCAAGGCTTTAGTTGCATTAGATGCTACTAAAAGATTCTCTAAACTAGTGTTTGTTGAAAATTTGGCAATAAGGTATATTTTTGGGTCCAAAATTATAGTAAGAGACATAATTAACATATTAATCTTAAAGAATTCATGAAACTCTGAAGACTTCAAGATCTTCAAATTCATGGAGTTAGATGGATCTCAAGAGGATGGGTTATTGAAATACTTATTGTGTTGATGCCTCTATTATTGACTTTGTGGAAAAATGAGAAGAGAGACAAATGGTATGATAAGGCTAGGATATTCTCAATACAATTTTTATTGCATATGATTGCATATGTATTATGTGAATTAAACAAGTTGAATAAAAAATTTCAAGAATAGAATGTGTATATCACATCTTTAAGTGAAACCATATGTTCTACTATATAAACTTTAAATAGGTGGTTTTTAAGGTTTGACACTCTTGTAAATAACACA
Source organism: Torreya grandis (assembly GCA_037957365.1). Taxonomy (NCBI): domain Eukaryota; kingdom Viridiplantae; phylum Streptophyta; class Pinopsida; order Cupressales; family Taxaceae; genus Torreya; species Torreya grandis. Next base: position 612,065 of record JARHVA010007240.1, on the reverse strand, counting down.
ATTTACTCGTCTAAATTTTTATAGATCTCTAAGTATGGTTTTTTAGAGATTATTAATTAAGATGAACACATTCATAGGCATGAATTATGATTTGTAGCAATTTCAAATGTGTGGGATTATTATGTTGATGCACCAAAACATAGAATGAAGCCTTGCATTGATGGGTCAGTAGAGAGATGAAAAAATATTGTAAAAAAACATGTTAAAAAACTTGTAGATTATTTAAATGAAAGATTACCAGATCTTTGATTTTCCAATTCTATAAAAAAATTTATACCTTTTCATTATTTAGATGATGCACATACTAGAGAATAAAATTCAATGTAATGGATTCTTAAAAATTTTGAAAACTTACAACATACTTTGTGTGAGGGAGAAGAAAAGTCTTTCTTTGATTTTGAAGGTTGTTCAGAAGAGTTATATAATTTTTTTAATACTCTTCACTTTAATTGTGAAGGATTCTGCATGAATGAGGGTCAGAAGGTTTTTTGTACCACAAATTCATGTACCAGATTTTCAAATATGAAAAAACTATATGGAAATCAATACTTACCATCCCATCAAGTACAATGGCATGTGCGAGAATATTTTCAAGATATAATGTAATAAAATATATACAAAGGAAAAAAACTCTGATTGAATACATTGGATGCCTTGATGTGAGTTTCATTGACAGGACTTCATATATCAATGGTGGATTCGAATAGGGTTTATGCAATTTGGAAAGATGTAAAATAAAAAAGGATTTTAAATATCTTAGAATTTTTTATGCAGACATATTTCTAATGATGTTGTATTCTATATGAGCTAATGAACACTCGATCTTTTTCTTACATTAGTTATTTAATGGTGTTTTCTCAAATCAAAATTGGTGATATACATTTGAATTTTTTAAAGATATATTAATGTGTATAGAGGATGATATGATAACTGGTTTACAATATTTTTTTCAATTTAAAAATGATACCATACATTTTGATTTTTTGAATATATATTATGTTGTATTGGGGATGACATGTGACCCATTTAAATGTTGTAGTTTAATGGACATTATTATTAAAGAATAATATATTCTCTTTTATGAAATAATTTTTATTTTTTTCATCAGTTTTATTTTTGTTTTTTACCTTCTTACAAAAATTATATATTCTATATTTTCATGAACTAGGTTTTATTTTATATTCACTCTCAATTTCAATGTATAAATTTATTGGGTAAATTTTAATGTGACATGAATCATACATGAATCCCAAATGATGATTTGGTTAATTTAATTTAACCCTTAAAAGATAAATTGGCAATGATAGTATTTAGTTATAGGTTGTCAAGGCTATCATTTCTTTGAAGGGTAAATATAAAATATCATTTTTATCAGTTTATTATTCACTTTTATATTAAAATTTATCTCTTTAATTTATTTTTGAGTATATAAATAAATCTTAAATAGTTTTTTCCTTATATTTAAAATTTAATTAAATTATTTGTGTGAAAGTATAGATTACATTACCAAAAAAATTAAGTAAAACAATTGAGATTAATTATCAATTATCTCTTTATAGGGGTTCATTTATATAATTAATGCAACAATTTATAAAGTTTATATAGTTACATTTATTTTTTATTATTTGGTTTGTATAGGCAGTATATAATTTAAAATGTCTCAAAATAAAAAGAACCAATCTTAAATAAAGAAGTGTTTTGCATGGTTTGGAACATCAAAAGCTTCATTGTAATAGGATCATAATTTTGATTTAATTGAAGACTTAAATATATTAGAGTATGATGATGAGTATGGTGAAGAATTTGAAGAGGGAGAAGGTTCAATACAAAACAAAAAATTGGCTAGAATAAAAAGAGTGTTTAGAGATTAATGGAAAGTTAAATTTAAGTGGTTAAGATACATTTTTAATGTAGGAAAGGAATATAATCATGAAATGCATATATTGTGAAGAACACATGTCTTTGGAACCATGGAGTAATATAACTGTTTGTACTAATTTACAATATGATGCAATAGTTCCTCATATAGATTCAACCATCCATATAATTTCAGAAGCAAAATGGATATGTGAAAATGAAGGGAAAGAAAAATTAATTTTGTAACACATTTCAAACATTGATGACCCTAATAAGGAAAGAATCATCACAACCATGAAATTAGTTTATTGGGTTGTGTAAGAATACCTTCCCCTCTCAAAATATGAGTCCCTTTATTCTTTTTAAATGTACTTAAAAGCATCAAACATGCCAAAAAATAAGGACTATAAATCATATACAAATCACATGGTTGCAAATGCTTTCTTTTTCCCATATTTAGGTATTTTGAATAGAGACAAAGTGAAAAAAAGGTTAGACAATCCATTTTTATCTTTTATGTTGGATGAAAGTATAGATTAAATCCTAGAGAAACATCTTGTGGTGCAAAAAATGTTAGACAATCCATTTTTATCTTTGATGTTGGATGAAAGTATAGATTAAAGCCTAGACAAATATCTTGTGGTTTATGCTACTTTTCCAGAGTCAAAAAGGTTGGGGCCACCTATTTCAAAATTCTTAAAGCTCATAAATGTATGTGATGTAAGAGAAAAAATAATATACGATGCAATATATGATTTGAATAAAGAAAAGGATCTTTCAAATAAAATGTTGATAGTAGTTTTTACAGATGGTGCTTCATCAATGGTGGGGAGTGAAAATGAAGTTTTTACTATTTTATAAAAATATGTATACAATATTATAGGTATTCATTGCATCTCTCACCATAAGGCTATATTTGCTTTAGATGCTGCTAAAATTTCCTAAACTAGTGGTTGTTGAAAAGTTGGTAAATAAGGTATATTCTTAGGTCCAAAATTCTACTAAGATACATAATGAATATATTGATCTTTAAAAACTCATGCAACTCAAAAAACTTCAAGATCTTAAAATTCATGGAGTTAGATGGTTCTCAAGAGGATGGGTTATTGAAATACGTAGTGTGTTCATGCCTCCATTATTGACTTTGTGGAAAAGTGAGAAGATAGACTCATGGTGTGATAAGGATAGGATCTTCTTAGTACAATTTTTATTACATATGATTTTAGATGTATCATGTGAACTAAACAAGTTGAATAAAAAATTTCAAGAAGAGAATGTGTATGTCAGATATTTAGGTGCAACCATATGTTCTACTATACAAACTTTAAGTAGTTGTTTTTTAAGGTCCAACACTATTGAAAATGACACAAGTTACTTGTTTAAATTTTTATATAGCTTTAAATATGGATTTTTCTAGAGATTATTGATTAAGATGGACACATTCATAGTCATGAATTATGATTTGTGGCAATTTCAAATGTGTGTGATGTTTATGTTGATGCATTAAAACATAGAATGAAGCCTTGTATTGACGGGTCACTATAGAGATGGAAAAATCTTGTAAAAGAATATGTTCAAAAACTTATAGATTATTTAAATGAAAGATTATCAGAGCTTTCATTTTTTAATTCTATAATTTTTTTGGTCCCTTTTCATTATTTAGATGATGCACGTACTAGAGAATAAAATTCAAAGTTGTGGCTTCTTGAAAATTTTGAACACTTACAACATACTTTATGTGAGGGAGAAGAAAAGTATTTCTTTGATTTTGAAGGTTGTCCAAAAGAATTGTATAATTTTATCAATACTCTTCACTTTAGCTGTGAAGGATTTTTCATGAAGGAGGCTTAGAAGTTTTTTGGTACTACAAAAATATATACAAGCTTTTTACATATGACAAAACTATGACAATTAATACTTACCATCCTAGCAAGTACAATGGCATGTGAGAGAGGATTTTCAGGATATAATATAATAAAATATATACAAAGATTAAAAATCTCATTGAATACATTGGATGTCTTGATGTAGTTTCATTGACATGACGTCATATATCAATGGTGGATTGGAATAGGGTTTATGAAATTTGAAAAGATGCCAAACAAAAAAAGATTTTAAATATCTTAGAATGTTTTATGTAGACATATTTGTAATGATGTTGTATTCTATACAAGCCAATAAACACTCGATTTTTTATTTATACTACTTGTTTAATGGTGTTTTCTCAAATCAAAATTGGTGATATACATTTGATTTTTTTAAAGATATATTAATGTGTATTGAGAATGATACGATAATTAGTTTACAATATTTTTCTCTATTTAAAAATGATACCATATATTTTGATTTTTTGAATATATATTATGTTGTATTGGAGATGACATATGACCCATCTAAATGTTGCAGTTTAATGAACATTATTATTAAAGAAGAATATATTCTCTTTTATGAAAGTATTGTTTAATTTAAAAATATTCAATTCTTTTGATGTAAATTATTTTTATTATAATAATAATATGAAAATTTTAATTTTTAATCTTAAATTAGTCCATACATTCTATCAAAATGGTTTATTAAATGATTGTAGGTTATAATTTAAATGCATTAAAAATATTATAATAAATTATAATATTTTTAAAATATATTTATACATACTTAAAATAAAATAAAATTTCATTTATATAAAAATATTTTTATATCATATAAATATATATATTTTCATTTTTATATAAAAATTATAAAAATAAAAAATAAAAAATAAATATCATATGCAAAATGACATTAATTTAAAAACAGTCACAAATGTTTTTATTAACAAAAAAAATTGACCCTCAAATGTAACTCTTTCTTGTCATTCAGGGTCGGGACCTGGTTATGTGATCCTCAAGGGACTCCAAGTTTACATAAGCACTACCAAATTCGGCCAGAGGATTCGACGTGATCGACCAAATAAAAATCGAGCTGGAGAAGGCGTGCCCGCGAACTGCATCCTGCGCTGATATTCTTACCATTGCGGCTCGTGATTTTGTGGTGCTGGTAACAAATCTTATCCTCAATCTAATACTGTCAATGGGTAAATATTTATTTGTATGAATACTGCTATACTTTAACTTTACTACGCAGAGTGGAGATCCAGATTTCGAAGTTCTATTGGGAAGGAGGGACTCCACAAATGCAAGTTTGTAAGGGTCGAACAATAATATCCCCGCACCAAATTCTACCCTCCAAACTCTTATCACTAAGTTTAAACGCCAGGGTCTGGATGAGGTGGAGTTGGTGGCACTCTCAGGTAATATATTCTTCTACTTCCTTGCTAACTGCTTCTTCCTTTGAGAAATAATGTCATATATACATATATATTGTGCAGGTAGTCACACCATCGGCCAATCCCAGTGCACAAGCTTCCGACAGAGGCTGTACAATCAGAGCGGCAATGGGCAGCCCGACTCCACCCTTGATAAGTGTTATTATGGTAAACTGAAATCCGTGTGTCCCAGATCGGAAGGAGATACCAATCTGTCGCCGTTGGATGTTGTGCGTCCTACCAAATTTGACAACTATTATTTCATGCAATTGGTGAACGAGAGAGGATTGCTTAATTCGGATGAGGAGCTGTTTACGAGAGGGCGAGGAAAAACAATGGAGACGGTGAAATTATATGCAGAACAGGAGGAGGAGTTTCTAAAGCAATTTGTGAAATCATTGCTTAAGATGGGCAACATCAGTCCTCTCACGGGCACCCGAGGGCAGATAAGGTCGAATTGTCGCTCTGTAGCAGGACATTGAAAGGGGTTATCGGAGGGTTTATTATGTATTTCCTTCGCTTTCAAGGTGCAGTCTACGTCCCAACAATTTCAGCGACAGTATTGTCTGATTTTAAATAACAGCTTCTGATAAAATTTGAAGCTCTGGCTATGGTTAAATACGAAGGGTTACTAGAGCTTTCGCCCTTCTTCTCTGTTAAGAGTATTTAAATGATTATTAGCGATACAATTTGAAGCTCTGGATATCGTTTAATATAAAAAATTATTAGAGCTTTTGCCTTTCTGTATAGAATACTTACTTGAATAAGTATTAGCGATAAAATTTGAAGCTCTGATTATGATTTAATATGGAGGACTATGATTTAATGTAAAGGGTTATTAGAGTTTTCGTTTTTTTAATGTTAGATTATATAAATAAATATTATAATTAAATTTATTATTATATAATATTATATTTTATTATTTATGAAATTATATTTTAATTATATCAATAATTTATTTATAAATTATATATTTTTTCATTAATCTATTAAATTATAGAAGTAATACAAATTTATTAAATTAAAATATATTTTTGAATATCAAATAATATAGTTAAGTTATATGTTGTTTAAAAATTTTAAAAATCATTTAACTATTAATTTATTATGATTGTGTAGTACTAGTTTGTTTGCTTTATATATATTTTATTTTCAAATATAACTCAAAATTTAAAGTTATATCAGTTATATTATTTATTTGTTTTTAGTTTTTAATGAATTAAAAATTTATAAATAATTATTGATATAACATTTAATAATAATATAAAACTTTGTTATATATATATATATATATATATAATTTAGCTTTTATCAATATAATACCAATAAAATTTATGATAAAATTTAAATATAAAAATTAGATAGCATTCTATTAAACCAAACTATATTTATTCAAAGGCATATAAACATCACAAATTTTATTATTTGTGAAACAACATTATTTATCATTCAAATTTGTAAAAATCTAATATCTTAACATCATAACTTAATGAAATTGTCAATATTTAAACTATTATTATTGCTTTTATTTTTACAATAAAATTTGATCTTAATATTATTTTTAAAAATCTATCAAATCTATTAAATTTAAAATTGAAATACACACTTTAATTCAAATCCTCTTTAAAATTCTATTTTAATAATAAAAAAATTATTCTACTTTCAAAATTTAATATTATTTTTTAAAATATAATTAATAACAAAATCTTTTTATATAATAATAAAAAATTATTTTAAAAAGATATATATCTTTATAAATCAATTATTTTTCATTCATTTAATTATTCTTGAAATATCAAAAAAAAATATTAAAATTGATATATAACGAGAAACTTACTCATGATCCTCCTTTTGAAAATAGTTAATTTTACCCACGTTTTTCAATTCAACCCACCGTTTTCAATTAATAGGATACATTAATGTCTACTTTTTTGAAGTGTAATTTAAATGTTACCCTTTTCGGGCGTTGACAATTTCATATTTTATCCTTAGTTTCCACCTAGCCTAGATAAATATAGCATGATGGTTTAGAAACCCCCTTACAAAGTAGTCTACAAAGGATGAAAGCACGCACCAAAAAGGGAAGAAGAATATTTTTATACATACAAATTGGCATAACTATCTTTTTATGTTTTACTCTTTTTCGTGATAAAGACATAGACAACAAGACCTTTACTAGTTCTGATTATAGAAATGGGTTAACCAAAGAGATGGTGGATGTATGAAGTTTGAAGGTGGGGCGTTGAGGAATAAAAATGACATTTTTTCGAAAAAAAATAGCATTTATTCGCTGTGTACATGATTTATGAAGTTTTGTAATTATATTGATGGGTGTAATTTATATTGACAATTAAAATGGGGATGGAGATGGAAATGGAGATGGAGAATAATAATGTAAGATATTAATAAAATAGTTAATTTTAAGTTTGATGTATATTTGATTATTATTAAAAAAAAATAGATTTTAAATTTGATGTATATTTGATTATTATATAAAGATTTTTCTTTTTTACTTGGAAAATGTGATCAAAATATTATGATTTTTTGGGCATACAATGAAGTCTGTAGCCCTTCTTTTTTAGAAAGAGTTTTTCAATCTCAACACAATAGTATAACTAGATTGCAGTGATTTATCACTATTCAATGGAAAATTTATAGAGAAAATAATGAAATCGTTAATCAACGTAGACTACTAAAAATCTAAGATAAGTGCCTCAAAATCAATATCTTTTAGCATTTTTCATTTAGTAAATATATTTAAGATATCTACACTAATAAATAAAATAATAAAATATCAATTCTTTTCAATAGATATTAAGAGTTATATGAGGCCCTCACCCTTTAAATAAAAGATCAAATTGATAAAAAGGCACTGAGAAACTACTAAAAAATAGTATCTAAGCCAACGAGAACTTTTCAAGTCTAGAAAAATAAGAAACCTTAGATCCAAAAAGAACTATTGAAGCTATTTTCTGCACAAAGAGACAAAATCCAACTCTCACCTCCCTGCATCAATAAGCATACTCTCAAACATGTGTTGTGAGCACTCTCCTTCCCTTTTTGGCGAATTGATTTTCCATGGTCCATTGTGTGCCCAAACCAATAGAAAACAAATCATCTATTTGAAATCTCTTAGCTTCAGATTTTCTCCATCTACTCCTTAGAGGACCATAAATTGGTTTGGAAAGCATAACTTCATTCTAAGAGATAGTAAGGATTTAACACAATGCTAACTACTCAAATTGATGGGAATTATTATAAATCTAATCTACCTCATAATATGGAGATACCATAAAATATTCTTCCCTAAAACACACCTTACTGCTCAATACCAACTTTCTCAAAGGCTCAAGCCCTTGAGAAGATTTAATAACACTACTAGGAGGCATAGGAAGGATCTCTCCACTAATCCTTACAGAGAGATCAAGAGCTTCTCATTGACCAAAACCTTTAGGGTTGAAGATTTTGAGCCTTCATGAATCTCTTGCTCATAGGTCTTTGTGCCAATTGAAGGATATCCCATGATATTTCCCAATTGTTTCTCTTCTATTTACTTAGAAGGAGTATTTGATGTATCTATAGCATTGAATCTACCCAAAATTAAGGGAGATCTTACTTTCAAAACCCATTTATGGGATTTAAACAAACTAGACCTAGTTGCTCTAGGAGAGGAGCAATCTAAAAATTTATGGCTAGGTTGGTTGCATCGAAAACCTGTGAAGGGCAACCCTTAAAAATCTACATATTGCAACCACTTCCCTTAGTTATAAGAAATCCATTTTTATTAACAACCAGATGGGTAGTGTCTAATAGAACGTAGACTCTAGAAAAAAGAGAATGGTGACCATCCACAGCCTGATCAATTATCACAAAGGAACAACCTATTATGCCGAAAGTTTGATTAAAGAGTAATTCCTTAAGAGTAAAGAGAGGTGGTAAAATATAATCCACACTATAGCTTATCCAAAGATTATATAAATGGATCAAAGAAGGGTTTCCACAGTCAAAGGAAAAACCTAAATTTTCCAAGGAACCATGGACCATTTCACCAAAAAAAATTATGATCCTCACTAGACTGAAATGCGAGTTGGAAAAAATCATTTTATAATCCAGACATATGGGGCAGGTCACCAATTTCTAATAAATATCCATCCAATTTTAAACTTTAGGTAGAGTCATTCTATTGCCCAAAAATCTGTAAATAATGGACATAATATCCATCTTCTTTTCAAACAAATCCAAACCCTCATCTAAAAAATAAATATTAATTACAAAGTTTTTCAATTAAAGTGGAATGGCTCCCAAGAAAAAATTTGACTTGAGGGTCAAATTGGATGGGACCACCTTATGAAATCCCTTGCTCTAAGAATCCACCAACAATCCTCTCACCCAAAACCCACTTCGCATCCCTCTTACCAATCCTTACCTACCTCAACAAACTCAAAGACCCTACTACGCATAAACTCAATGCCTTTCTCCCATTGTCTATCTTCATCCTCAAAAGTAGCTAGCCTCACAACAATCTTTGTCGGTTGACTAGCTTGAGCCTCGTGATGCCTTGCATCACCCTAGTTGGTCTAGTCATCTTCTCCTAAAATGTCAAATTTAAGTTATAAATATAATGATATTATTTGATGAAATATTTTGATCTTGTAACATGTTTTATTATATGTATATATGTATCCTTCTAATAAGGGGGCCTAAGTTAGTAGGTTGTAAATGTGTAAGAAGAGTAGTGTTAAAGATCTTTACTTTGAAATCAAACCCAAAGTGGTGTGAATGAGGAAACATAGGTCAAATTGGTGACTTGTGCACACACAACCACCCCTTTAGATCAATTTTATGTGTGATTATGTCTCTTATAATCTAAAAAGACACAACACCTTTTTGGCTTGTGATTAGGACAAATGTGTATGATTTGGGCACATTCTTACACAATCAACCTAATTAAGTTTGAATTCAGGCACAAATAAGTGCCATTAGGTCAACATAGGTCAAATTGGTGACCCATGCACCCAACCATCCATTTATCTCAATTTTGTGTGTGTTCAAGCCTTTTATAACCTAAAACTAACATAAAAACACCATAATCACTTACGATTAGGTAGACATTTTGGGGCACATTCATGCATGATCGAATAAGTTTGCTTTGAATTTCGGCCCAAAGTGATGTGATTGGTATAATGTAGGTTGAATTGGTGACCCATGCACACCCAAACATAATTTAATGCCAATTTTACATGTGATTACACCCATTATATCTAAAACATGACACAAAAACACCTTCTTATCTTGTAATTCAAGAAAATACATATGATTTGGGGTACATTCATGTGAAATTGACCCAATTTAGTTTGAATTTAAACCAAAATAGATGTCACTGGGGAAACTTGGTTCAAATTGGTGCAACTAGGTCCCTTATAGAAAAAAATCAAACCAACAACCATGCACACCTTTATATCTAAAACATGACACAAAAACACGTTCTTATCTTGCAATTCAGGAAAATGCATATGATTTGGGGTACATTCATGTGAAATTGACCCAATTTAGTTTGAATTTAAACCAAAATAGATGTCACTAGGGAACCTTGGTTCAAATTGGTGCAACTAGGTCCTTATATAAAAAAAATTAAACCAACAACCATGCACACCTTTATGTCAATTTTATGTGCAACTAGGTCCCTTATAGAAAATTTTTTTAAAAACACCACCATAATGACTTGTGATAAGGGCAAATGTGAATAATTTGGGGCACATTATTACATGATCGACCAAATTTAATTAGAAATAAATCCCAAACTGACATTATTATGGAAACATAGGTCAAATTGGTGACACACACACACACCCACTACCATGCATTTATGTCATTTTTTAATGTGTTTAGGTCCCTTAAAGACCAAAATAAACACAAAACCATAGTTTACGCTTACATATGAGGCAAATGCTTATGATCTAGGACATATTTGTCTATGATCAACCCAATTTAATTTAACTTTGGATCTAAATTGATATGATTGGAGCAACATATGTTGAATTGTTGACCCATACACACCCAACCACTCCTTTATACTAATATTAGGTATGAATAAGTCCCTTAAACATGCCCAAATTGATAAAACAAAACCTAAACCACTTAAATTTGGAAAATATATTTACATCATGACATATCATTTTTGAGAAAAACATTATTAACAATAAAGAAATCAAATTAATTGTAAAAACTATAAAATTTAAGGAAGGCCTTTTTTGGTGGGTCAAACTCACTTTTATAAAGACCCAAACTTAAAATTTTAAATAATAACTATCATTATAAAAATTATAAATATATAATTATATATATTTTTAATAATAATTTCAAATTGTAATTAAATATTTTACAAATCTATAACACTACCATTTTCTCTAAAGGTGCAAGTTACATCGGAAGGGATGGAGTACTTTTCACTTTTAGTAAAGTAGGGTTTTGTAAAGGGAAATAATCTAAATTAGTAGTTGTACTCAATTGAAACCTAGGATCACTGATCCCACCTCACTTTTATGCATAATTAAATATGCAACAATAATTTTATATTTTTAGTGAAGGTGACAATGGAAAATGATTTTGTATGTTCCTTTATATGATATGGCAATGCATTGTGTAGGGAGGAGATGTTTCATTTTATAGTGACTTTAAGAAATGGTGAAATGGTAGAAAAGGGAAAATATATATAGAACATAGAAGTAGTGAAAATTTTTAAAGTGAATTGGGCTCATGATGAGGGGCAATGATAGAGTATTTCAAGTGATAAGATTGATGAAACCTGTGAAGATACATGTAGCATTTATCAATGCAATATGTAGCATCGACAAATGAGAGCTACAATATAGGTTATTAGACCTCAATATGTTGCCCCCACATAAGCTATGGACCCTTTGTAATGGGTGATACTCATGTAAATCCAAAAACTACCCTAAATCAAGATCCAATGTTCGTTATTAGCCCCTTGTGTATGATATCATCAAAAATTCCTTCTCATTTCCCCTTACCATCATTGCTCATCTCACCTTGAAATATCTCACTATTTTTATGTTGTTTATGATGTTTTTGTATGTTTCTAAGCATGATGTAATTTCTCTAGGTGTCAATATATTGGCATCATGGATGAATGGAAGCTACAAAATAGACTTTGGGACCTCAATGTCTTGTCCTAGGACAAATATAAAAAATACGTAAAATAAACACAAAAAATGTAAAAAGTTACCTAGACATTGAACTTCTTGTCTCAATCATTCTTGAACATTGGTTCGGTTAGAAACTAATAAAAATGAGGTCATGCACCCTTATGAAAGCACTACTTTTTCCCTCAATAAACAACCTTCTCACCCAAAATATTTAACATTGTTATTTTAATACTGAATCATGGAAAACTTGTCATTTCATATCAATCTAAGCAGGGAAACTAGTGTTTATCATGCATTGAACAAATGTATTTAGTTCCTAATAGGTTTCTCATTAATCATCTCTTATGATGTCCTCATCCAACCTTGAAAATTGAAAACATCCAATATGTTTTGTATGGCATTGCCCTTTCTTCCAAAGGTTTATGTATGGCATTTTCATATGTTCTTAACACTAATGTAATTTTTCTAGGTGTTAATATATTGGCATCATGAATGAATGGAAGCTACAAGATCAACTCATAGAGTTTAATGTCTTGTCCTAACATAATATATTTAAATAATATTATTCAATAAGGATGTTAATGACATGTAATACAACAATATGTTTAATTATTTTTTTAATAAAATAAGATATAATTAAACATAATTAAGTGGGGTAGAAGAATGGGTTTCATGGAGGGTCATGCATGTAAGATGGCACATATGGTAGAATGTAGTTATATATAAGACCCTGTCACTGCAAAGTGAAAGAGTGTATCTTGTGGTACTACTATATCTCCACTCCTCATTAATATTTTTGTGTTTTTGCATCACAATTTGTAGAGGAAATTTGTGTCTTCTGCATCACACTTTGGTTGGTAAGCAAGTGGTGTTGAGATAATTGATATTTCTAATCATATGTTTTTTTCATTTGGCAAGCATGATTTTATAAAAACATTATCTAGCATTTCTACTATTATGTTTCATTATGAGTATGTTGGAACTATTTTAATGACTTTAGATTGAGAAAATTAAATTTTTTATTTTATATCTTTATTTGATGTGAAGTCCTCATTGATAAACTTGCTTGAGCAATTTGGGTACTCATACATTGGAAACAACCTTTACTTTTCATACTCTGAGCTTGAGTTTCCTTGATTAATTAGGTATTAGATAATGACAAAATTTATAGTTAACATAAGACTTATTTAGCAATTATCAAATCTTTATCTATTATTTGCACAGTTGTATGTTATCTATTTAATTTTTTTGTAGAAACAAGATTTATCATCATTGTCATATTTTTTTGATCCACTATTTCTTTTAGTATTAGCTCTTTGTGGAGCTGTGTTCATATCCAAAATGGCTCCAAACCTTGAAGCTCAAAACTTTTTGATTACACATGGCCACAAAATTAATTTCTTCACTAACATGGTTTTTATAAGAATTATATTGATTGGGAGTGACTTATCCACAATCAATATGTACCTAAAGCAAACATCACAGTTCAATTCACCCCTTAATCCAAACGTGGATCATTTTATTTGTTGCGAATTGACTGAGCAACCAATGTGGTATGGTATACAATGCACTATTCCTGAGCTAGAAAAATGGATATGTGTATGCTAATTTTTATGGCTAATATAGGTTTTAACTTTTACAATAGTGAAACAAGATTATCAGGGATGAAGGGAAGCTATTAAGGAATATAATTTTTTACATGTGGGTGAATGTTTTGAATTAATAGGAAAATTTTACTAATAATTATTATAAAATTATCAAGTGTGAATCTCATTTTAAAAAATTGGATGAAAAAAACTAATTATCTAAAACTATTTTTAGTTAAGTTATTGTCTTTTTGTTCAATTCCATTTGTTGCTGTAACATACCATAATAAAAGGTTAAAGAGTTTGGTATCAAATATCAAGGGTATGTTTAAATCAATCATAGATAGTGAAATAAATCATTATGCATATGAAATTTCTTAGGTTCTATATGAATCATTCTATATGCTTTACTTTGTTTTGCATAATCAGTGGTTATCGATCTATTGTCAACCATTCAATCCACCAACTTCCAACAATTCAACCTACTAGCTGTCAACCATTTACAAATGACATCAAAATAAACAATGATGAATCTCAACAATGGCCTTCTTAATAACCACTGACCCTATCTCACCTTTTGTGCACGAAGGGTTAAGCAACAATAATATTATATTTTTGGTGGAGGTGATGGTAAAAAATGAGATTGTGTGTTTTTCATATGGTATAGCAATGGGCTCTGTGGGGAGAAGATGTGTTGTTTCACGGTGAACTTCGGCAATGAAAAATTAGTGATGATGAAGGGCAATGATAGTTTTTCCAAATAATATCATACATTGAATATTATTAGAGTGAATTTCATATATTATTTTAAATATATTAATATATATTATTTCTAATAAATAGTATATAATAAGCTATATATTTTATATATATTATAATTATAGATATCAATAAAATAATAATGTTATATATAAAATATTAATATCTTGTAATATTAACATACAATTAATAATATATTCATATATTATATCAAAATATATAATAATATATATATTATATTATTGTAATACATTATAATAATATATTAATTATTATTATATATTAATCGCTAGTTAATTAATTAGCATACTTAGTGAAATAGCTTACATGATGCATCTCGATTTCCTACTCGGTTATCTATAAAATTTGATTTCTGTGTGTCTTATGAAAATGATTTTAAAATAAGTATATTCACAATGTGCTAAAAGCAATTGATATGAACGAGAACTCATCCATTATTACATCAGGAATTTTGAAAATGATAAATATTTATTACTTTGATAAACCTCGGGAATCTGCCATTGTATAGTTTTAAATAAACTTGCATTGGACTACATATTACATTATTTCCACTGTACACATGGAAATTTTTTTCTACATGTTGAATGATCAAAATCACACTTTGCATGCTAATAATGCCAACAATACCAATAATACCAGCAACAAACTAATGCCAATAATTTAACTCGTGAGTGGGATGTTGCAAGTTGTTTTAGTATGGAAATGACGGATTTTGGGTGTTACTCAGGCCTGGTGCAGCCCAATTTAGAGCCCAACATTCTGGTACATGCCATTAAATATAAATCTTTGCAAGGCCTTCACAGCTGCTGATGGCGTCGAAGGGGTTTATTTTATTTTGATCATCAAGTAAAAGTGGAGGAAGAAGAGAGGCTTTTTATTAACGAAATTCTGGGCAAATATGTTGATGATTTTGGCACAACCCAACTGGTTCACGTCCTTGCACTATGTGACATGAGCTTTTGATTTCATACATACTCTTGTTGCATTTTCTACAGATACCTGACCATCTTGGCAATGTTGAGTCTTTAAATTTTAGGTACACTGCTTTTACATTACTCATTTCCTTATTTTTAAACCCTCTATTTTTAAAATTCTCTAAGATTTGTTTGAAATTCTTTAATGGTCATTATATTCTAAAACGCTTGTACTTATATTTTGAAAACGCCTTCATGGCTTGTCTTGTATGTTTTTTTCTTTTTCGAAATGTGGACTCTCTGAAATCCCATTAACCATAATTAGCACACTTGCAGGTGCAAGGATCCTTGTATATCTGGCAGACACAATACCTCGATCTATAAAGATTTGGATATATTATTTTCTCAATTTTATCACTAGATTTTGGCGAATAGGCATAGGCATCTGCAGTTTAGTGCTATCGACAAAAGTATTCGGTCACAAACAGAGAGGACAGATTGGCCTCTTAGGCTTTCTCTTCTTTTCTGTAGGCTTCGCTTCAATGGCAAAAGTCAGTCGACATGTTTAGTTTAACATAACGATGGTCCATTTACATAAGGTTTACTGACATTCCCTCTATCAACGCCCTAGATCACGCCACAGAGACAATCTGAACGTTACTATATCCACCAATCAAAACCTAGCAAAACTAATCCTATCAAACTAACCGCCCTTCCAAGAAACAAACCACTCACAAAATAAACCGTCTAAAAACCACACTTTCCTGAAAACCAGTGACATACATCAGTTGATGTCATATGATGTGAATGTGAATGACATATTGGGATTTTTTATTTCATATGAGATGAGTTTAAGGGGTTGCCACCCTAATAAAAATGCCTCTGGCGTAATTAAATTGTTTATTTTTTGAGTTTTAATTGTCTTTTTGATCACAAACACAAGTAGTAGCTTTATTGCTGAGAGGATTAACTGGTCAAAGCTCTAACAACTCTTTATATTAAATTATAGTTTGAAATTTAATCACTCATTATTTGGTCCATTCAATGGATTATCTTATGAAAATTTTGGAATGTAATGCACCTAAGGAAAATACATAATAAAACAACTAAAGCTATAGTTGTACAAGAATCCAATGTCCCTTCTAATTGATTGCTACAGAGTGACAATTGGTTCTAAACTGCCCTCGGGTGCCCATGAGGGGACTGATGTTGCCCATATTAAGCAATGATTTAACAAATTGCATTAGAAACATCTCCTCTTGTGCTGCATATAGTTTCACCATCTCCATTGTTTTTCCTTGCCCTCTTGCCAATAACACCTTGTCTGAATTCAAGAGTCCTCTCTCACTCACCAATTTCTTAAAATAGTAGTTGTCAAATTTGGTAAGACTCATAGCATCCAACGGCGACAAATTGTTTTTCTATTTTTTGAATTTATGAGGATCATTATATTTTACAATATGAGAACAGTCTCTCAGTGCCTTGTTAAAACAAGGACTAGCGTGAGTGCGGACCACTAGGAGCTCAAGTTTCATACTATCTTTATAAAGCTAATGACTAGGTTTCATACTGCCTTTATATAGTTGATGCACACTCAAAAACAATAGTCTCAGGGACGTTGGTCAGTATACTCTAGCAGCATGCAAAAACTCTAGTCAGATTATTCCCATTGCAAGTGGACAAGCCAATGGTTATTGAACCTAGGATTTCAATTTACCATAACAACCCTTATTAAAGGTGAAGTCGGGCTGCCCATTGCCACTCTGATTGTACAACCTCTGTTAAAATTTTATGCACCGAGATTGATTGATGGTTTGATCGTCAATATAAAATATATATTATTGTTACTGTTCCATTGAAGAAACCAATTACATCCTTTTATCTAATAATGCATATGTTTGAGTACTTTTAATCATGGTAACCTATACATCTAAATAAGAGTCTAATTATTGTTTAAATAAATAATAAATCAAATTGTGAGTTTATTATATATATATAATTAAAAGGAAAAATGTATATTATATTGAAAATAATATATATCTTATTCAAAATTAAATATATTTTGTAAAGTATTATATCATTTTCATATATTTTTAGATGCTAATAATTTTAAAACACTAACTTTTTAAAGAGAAATGAGAGACACAAAATCAAAATTGTATATGGTGATTATAAGTTATAAAAGACAAATGCTCTGAATCCCATGCACTTACATTTTTATTACATATTATATTATTTAAAATAAAAATATCTGACTGCAATAATTTGCTCCACAATCTCTAGCATTAATAGCTAATCTCCTTTATTAATTGAATCCACCTACAAAATTAACGATTCAAAGAATTTGTAAGCCTCTCTATTCTTATGCACATTCAAAATTTATAATTCAAAATTTAAAATTCAAAATTCAAAATTGGTTTATGTGATACAATATCTCTATAAATGAAAAATTCTAGACCAACCCATATTTGATTTGTAGAGTTATTATTAAAATTTTATCAATTTGGAAGCACAAAGTGTCAAATTTAAATCCATTGAAGCAGACTTCAATTTTTCACTACCCATGTTTTGGGTGAGCAAACTAAATTTTTTCAATGACATAGCAAAAATGTATTTGTTTTACTAGAACACCAAATTTTTTTGTGAATTCATATTGTTGTAGTATTTATATGTTGCTCTTAACTAATGTTGTTGTGTTATTCATAAAAGTATGTTGGGTTCCATATATTATCTATTTATGTTGCTCTATTTTTAATATATGTGATGTATTTTTATTTCCCTACCTCTAAATTTCCATGGCTTTTGCAAGTACCCACTAAACATTCCCACACAAAAATGCTTGTTTGGATGGAAAGGGATTTGAACATGGGATGGATGATTGAATATTTGCTCGTAACAATAAAAATGCTTGTATGGATGGAAAATTATTTGAAATTGGAATGAAAGACATATGATAATATTGCTATACGAAAAAATAGTTTTGTAATGAATTCAATGCTTCTTTAATTAATTCATATATATTCTAACACATTTTATAATTTAACGGGTTAGAAAATATTAACATACACATAAATACTTTTTTAATGATGGTTATGCTTATTTAATTATGCATTTCATTAATTCATACATATTATAACACATTTCAAAATTCAATGGACATGTTAAAAGATGTTAGAGTGATTAATATGAAATGACCATTTTTGAAGAGGCTTGGTAGGATTTGTCTCCATTAATGTCGTAGTTAAATTTTCATGCACATCATAAACAACCTATTCAATGTTCCTTATTCAATTCAATCTTCCCTAAATGCCATACAACCCAATGCCTATTATTGTGATTTTAATTATTTTTGCATACCTTTACATCTAAGTCACTTTTACTTATATGTTCATGGCACCCCTCAAGGTTTTCATTCACATAAAAGTAAATGCTATTATTTTTATATCAAACTATATCAATTTATGAATCTAATCACCAACTTGGAAGATAGTTATGTCATTAATATGAAATGAAGGGCCATGTTTAAAGATGATTTATGGGATTTGTTTCAATTAATGTGGTTAGTTAATGCCAACAAAGATAAACTCTAAAACCTATTCAATGTGCCTTGTTCAATTTTTTCTTCCCTCATAGTCATGGATCCCAAATTCCTCTTTTACATAATGCAACATTTCATAGAGATTGTAGCATCACCATGTTGGATAGAAGAAACATTATCCACAGCTGAATACACAACATCAGCATGCTTTTGTTCACATCTGACTCAGCACTTCATGGTATTTGGATGGAATCCCTCAAGGTTCTTATTCACATAAAAATAACTTAGGATTAAATACTTAACATTTACTCATATGTGGATGGAAGACATGAATGTGTTCATTCACATACCAATAAATGTTATTATCTTTATATCAAACTTATGGTTTTTAGTCATATATTATACAATGTTATTATCTTTAAGTATCAAAATTATGCTTTTCATTCACATACCAATAAATGTTAATATTGTTGTATCTAAATTTATGTTTCATTATTTATATATATGACACATTCGTATTCCATGCATTATAATGTCATGCTAATCTTGTTTAGGGTGCCATGTTAAATGCCACTCATTCTCAGTAAATGTGAGATGAGCAATGATTGAACACAATGACCTTTTATGTATAGTTCATTGTTTAACAAATATTTAAGCTCCAAAATGTGTTAGATGGATGAAACTTTACCTACCTTAAACAACTTGCAAACTAAACATGTGTTGGTGAATTCATGTTGTTGTGTTATTTATATCCCTACCTCAACATTTAGACAATATAATGATTTCAGAATTAATGCCAAGTCTTTTTGCTCCCTCCTTTAGCCAACCTAGTGGGCTTACTTGAGAAAATAGATTTAAACCACTCTATTTGTCATTTTTAGTCAATTTATATGTGTGAAAAATAGTTGGGACCCAAATATGCAATGATTTTTATAAATTTGACCAATAATATACAAATGATTTTTCTTACATTAGATTAAAAAAATTTGCATTTAGGCACCCAATCAAGTTAACATGGGTCATTAATAAAAAATGAAGGGCCAAGTTAGAACATGCTTTTTTGTATGGATTAATAATCATTGGTATGTGGATGGAAGCCCTGAAGGTGTTCATTCATATACCATAAAATGTTATTATCTTTGTATCAAAATTAAGATTTTCATTCACATACCTATAAATCTTTTGTCAGATACATCAAAAAAAATATTTTTGTGATTTCATGTTGTTTTGGTATTGATATGTTGCTATGAATTAATACTAAACATTATTAATTCATATTTCCAACATTACAAATTTTCTTTACCATAGTTTTCATTTACATGCTTTCCACTCCATTAGACATTACTTATATATTTCGTTTAATATTGTAATTTACCATGGGGAAACCCAAGAAGAAGACATAATTTGTTAAATGATGACCAAAATCAAAAAGTAATAATAAAGGAGTCAAATTTCCTATTGATGTTGATGAATAAGTTAATGAACATCAACCCACTACCAACCAACTAGACATGGAAGTAAATAAGAGTGGCTCACTACCAAGGATATAGGGAATGAAGTTGTTCAAGTCAAACCCCCTACCAACCACTATAGAGAGTGAAAAAACACTAATATGCAAAGTGAAATATGAGATGTGTAAAATAATGGTTACTTGACATAGTAAAGTGGGGCATCAAACCAAACACTTTTTCCAATTGGATGAAATGATTAACAAATTCTAACAAGATGGGATTACCCACTATTTTATCAAATCTAGAAGAATATGAGATTGTGTAATGGTGAAAGGACTTGGCTGACATGGGCCTTGGGTTGGGCATATCAAATTCGAAGGCATGCATTATCCACATATGTGAAACTAGGCTCAACCATTTCAATCATGGGGTCCCTAGTAGTCACAGTGGGTAGACTTCAAAAAGAGACATCTTGATTTATCTTTGAGAATAACAAAATAACTAGATACAGATAATGTTGTGATGTTAAGGTCATCTATAGTGACTATTTTTTATGATAACTTAAGAATTATATATATTAACAACCAATATGGGCCACACAAAATCTAGAATTATGATGAGATAGGGGTGTAAGCTAGAAGGAATTGTGGCATGAGAGTTATTTTACAAAAAGGGGTAAGGAGTGTGCCAAAAATAGTGTCAATGAGTAGATAATGGGTCACAATTTTGGATAAGTGCATGGATTTGGGGGACAATCACATGGACATTTTCATGAATGTGTACATGTTATAACATGTTTTTTTAAAAACATGTATGTGTTATTATAATAATGCTTACATTTGTGTTTTATAGGATTGATAAACACCAATATTAGAGTGTGTAAAATTTTTAATCATATAAAAAGGTGTACACATTTTAAAGATATAGAAATGACTACACGCTACAATGCATACATGTTTCTAACATTATGAAAATATAAAACCTTATAATTTAATTAAAAGGTGGGGAATGTCTTAATAAAATAAATATTAAGTATAAGTTTACATTTAAATTATTTTATTTATATTTATTTTAGTAAATATGAGAAATTAGGGTCATTTAAATTGGTCTCATAGCTAGAGGACTTATATTTTAGGAGATAGTTTTTAAAATCTAATTTGGTCAATACTTAGTCATTTTTAGGATTTTAATATTGAACCTAGGGATTTTAGGATATAAATTTTTTAATTAATGCCCAATTTGGGTAAACATATAGTCATTTAAAAGGTTTTGACATCTTTGAGATTAATTACTAACATTTATAAGAGTTCTCACTTTATAGAATTTAAATTTTACAAACCAATGCACACCTAACCACTCAATTATTCCAAATTTATTTATTATTAGGTCCCTTATAGGTAAAAAAGTGGTACAACAACACCATAATCATATATGGCTAGGGTAAATAGGGATAATTTCTACCATATTTA
>JARHVA010007240.1:532500-585000 GCA_037957365.1 Torreya grandis | reverse complement strand
AGGTGCATGTTGACTACCAATGAGACCTATATTGTCTCGATCACACCAATTTGGCCTCAATTCAAAGTGAATTAAATTGATCATACATGAATGTCTCCAAAATTCTCTATATTTTCCATCATCACAAGTGAATATGGTGTTGTTATGTTTATTTTTACTCATAAACCCTCAAATTAAAAGTAAAATGACATAAAGTGGTGGTTTAGTATATGTGGGTCATCAATGTGACATATGTTGCCCCAATCACACCACTTTGGCTTAAATTTAAAGTGAATTAGGGTGATTTCTCATACATGTGCCAAAAATATATTTACATTTCCATGGTCAGAAGTGGATATGGTGGTGTTGTGTAAATGTTTGAAATAATAGAGCTAATCACAATGCAACTTAATTTTCCACAATCACACTTTTTTTCTTGAATTTGAAGATAAATGGTGTGGTCATTTATAAATGTGCCTAAAATTGTTTTTATTTACCTTGGTCCTAAGTGTATATGGTGTTTTTGTGTCATTTTTGGCCTATAAGGGACCTAATTTCAAGTAAAATTAGCATGAAGGGGTGGTTAGGTGTACGTGGGTCGCCAATGCAACCTAGGTTTCCACATGCACACCATTTTGGCATGAATTAAAATTTAATTAGGGTGACCATGCCTAAAATTAGTTCAAATTATCCCTATTTACCTTAGTCATAAATGATTATGGTGTTGTTATGCCACTTTTTTTAGCTATAATGGACCTTATTGTAAGTAAAATCAACATAAAGAAGTGTTTGGGTGTTCCTTAATTTTTAACATTAATTTTAATAAATAGATACCTCCTAGAAAATCCAAAAAGTAATTTAGAAGGCACCAAATCCTAAAAATGACTATATGTTAACACAAAATAGATATTAATTACAAAATTTATGCCTAAAATCCCTAGGTTCAATACTCAAATCTTGCAAATGATTAAGTACTGACCATATTTGATTTTGAAAAATTATCTCCCAAATCATAAGTTGTGAAACTGTGAGACTAATTAGAGAAGATGTAGAGTGACCCTAATTTCATATATTTACGAAAATAAATTTAGAGTAACTTATAGTTAAAATTTATTTCAGTAAACCATGACCCCCACCTTTTAATTGAACCCTTTTTTGCATTCTAAGGATTCATAATTTCATCTCTTAATAATGTCTATGTGTTATTTTGTGTACATGATTTGGTATGTTAAATTTGAAAAAATGCATTTTTATCTTGATAATGGCTTGGATTCCCAAGCCTAAGGCTTGAACCTTCAAATATGTATTTAAATATGATTTTTTTGACTTAAAATAATAAAATCCAACTTCCATCCTCATAAAACTATGAATTTCAATGATAAATTTCATATAACTATTACTACAATGTTGAGAACACTCTCCTCTTTATAAACATGTGATTTAAAAAAAAAAAAAATAGACTATTTTAAAGTTTCAATCTATGTTGATTTCTAATTTTTTTAGGACACTATATGCTACAACCATACATGTCTATATATGTTTATGTTTCTTTATATTTCATTGATCCAAATGAAAAAAAATAACTATATGGTCACAAACTATGTAAACATTAAAAGGAAACTACTTTTTCATTTTTACAAGGTATTTAGGGGGGCACACACTTGGCTATCCATTTTTTTAGTTTTCAGTATCTATTTTTCTATAAAATTAACAAAATAAATATTTATTTATTAACTAAAGGTAAAAACCTAAATGATCCTATCAAAATTCCCACCAAAAGATTTCAAACAATAGTAAATAATGCTAAAAAAATGAGAGGCTACACGACTAACTATCTACTCTATTTTTATAAAAAAATATGAGCCCCTCTTCAATTTTATATTTGACCTTCTTATACTTGATCATTATTTTAAAAAATAGTGTTTTAGAAACT
Source organism: Torreya grandis (assembly GCA_037957365.1). NCBI lineage: Eukaryota > Viridiplantae > Streptophyta > Pinopsida > Cupressales > Taxaceae > Torreya > Torreya grandis. Next base: position 583,088 of record JARHVA010007240.1, on the reverse strand, counting down.
AGACTCAAAATTATACAATTTATTTGCTTACATCATCTTCAAATTTTTAGTATAACCATTTCAAATAATCTACATAGGTTGAGCTTTCTCAAATTTTATAAGAAAAAAATGTCCATTGGTAGGCCCCTTTTATCCCCTAACTTTGTGTACTTACCCTTTTAACATTTTTTAATGTATATGGGTAGAGTATCCTGGGGTTTTATCTATTTGAAATGAAAAGTTGGATGTAGAATTTAATTTCAAGCTATGAACTAGGTGCATGTATGGATGTCAAGGCCCATGCATGGATGATGAAATAATTGTTTATAAACTAGCTGCATCATTTCTATAGATATATTAGAGGAGGAGTATCACTTGAAAATAGACACATTTTCATTTTTTATGGGCATGACAACCATGTTTCACTATAAAAAAATTGAAGAGTTTAGAGCTTTGGAGATTGACCTACTTATATTGTGGACTCATACTAGCCATAAATTACATCATTTAGATGTAAGAGTGTTTGGTAAATTTAAGGTATAATTTAGAAATGAATAGATGCCATGGGTGGATACACATCATGGTATTGAGACAAAGAGGCGAGAATTGGCCACTTTGGGTAGCATAACATTGAAAATGGCACAAACTCCCAACAATATAAAATATAGATTTAGAAGGACAAGTATTTGGCTGTTAAAACCTGAGGTAATAGCCAATGACATGATTCCAAGTGCAACAATCCATGTTGAAGAGGATGAAATCTGTGCAACTAAATATATAATTAGGTTGGGTGGGACAAGTGAGGGAGATATTTAATCTAGTATGCAACATATGGAGTTAATGTAAAAAAACATTATTCTTGAAGGTGAACATTCAAAAAATGCATAAATGTGATGCATTGAATGAATGTGAACTTCAATAAATCACAGTCAACAAGAAGAAATGTTTGCAGATGAATTGAATGAAATTGATGTAGCATTATATTTTAACCAAGATGTTTAAATTTGGCTACCCAAGTAAACTCCCCATAATGGTTGAAGGAGGGAGAAACAAGTCTTGGCATTAACTGTGAATTAATGAAAGTAGATGTGTTTATGTCAATGCCATCACTACTGCCTTATTTCCAACTTAAGATAGTTCATTAATATGTATTAGGAAGATAACAGGGCATAGATGATGCAATAATTGATTTAGATTCTACTGAAGACATAGTAGAAAATGTAGTTAATATCTTGATTGTGGCCAACCAAAATTGATTGAATAAAAACATAAATATCACCATTTCTAAAATTACCATTAAGATGGGTTATATAGAAATTAGGAAACAATGCATTCAGGCTAAGGTGATAATCTAAAATACTCACATCAGATGACTATAGGAAAAAAATTATAGAATAGGAGACCCAAAATAATGAGATTAAAGAATTGAAGGCAAGGATGAAATAACAAGTTGATGCGAGGAAAGCCCTTAGGCAGGATGAGAGGGAAAGAAGGAAACAATAGAAGATTCAAAATCAAATAAGAGTGAAAAATAAGGAACATGATAAGATATAGCAAAGGTAGGAAAAGGATAAAAATAAAGATCATAATAGATGGGGTAGGTACTTCGAGAAGGACATAAAATATTTGAAAGCATAAAGGTGTTTAAGTAGTAAATTTAACCCTCTACCATAATAAAATCACTTATTGAATGACGTGATAAGAATTTTATCCACAATTGTTTCATGTGGGAGCCCTTATCCTAAATATGTTAACATGGTATAAAATCCCACTAAGGAAACAACCCTTGAAGAACCAACCACAATACCACTTTCTCCAAATGTAAACAATGAAGTACATAGCTCTCTTTTTCCACCTTGGATGGTGTACATTTTTTTAACTTGTTATCTAATGTAATCAAATGTATTAAGTTTTTTATGCAATGTAATAAAGTGTATTAAGTAATGTAATGGTTATCTACTATATTAGTTTTGATTATTTAATGTATGAAATTTACTTGTTATATACCATTTAACATAGAAATGCATGAAAGAATAATTAAAGTTTAAAAACCTTCACTTGAAAGTGAGTTCCCCCTTGTTTTTGATTTCTCTTTACTTCAAAATCTATCATCATTACCCAAAAAAACATAAAAAACACATTTAAATAATACAAGGAATGAAAATATTAGAATCACAATATATGTGTTAAGAATAAGAATGTAATCAATGTAAGGCCATAAAAGTAGTATAATCTCCAAAAATATATACCACGTTAAGAAACATAATGAAAATAATTGAAAAAGTAGTACAATACTACAAACATAAAAAGTTTCAAGAAACACAATTTTTGTAAGACTTTCATGAGTAGGCTAGTAAACATTAATTATTTACAATAATTAAACTTATGTAAACAATAATATCACATGAATAAATTGATTGGAAATAAAATGGAAAACATGTCAATAATAGTAATAATAAATAATAATTGTAATGTTAACAACGTGAATGAATAACACAAAATACATGAATTCACATCAACATATCAATAACAAAACAACATGCTTTCACAAAATGATTTGTTTTAATACATGTAACTCAACATTGATTGGTATGTGAATGAAAACATTAATTTTGATACAAAGACAATTTCATTTACTAGTATGTGAATTAAAACCTTCAAGGATTCCATCCACATACCAGTAAACGTTTAGTATTCCATCCCAAGTTTAAATCCATTTCCATCCAAGAAAGAAATAATTTCATGCTTATTGAATTATGAAATGTGTTAGAATATGTATGAATCAATCAAATGAATAATTAAATAATAATACTAGTTATTAAAAATATTTATATGTATACCATTATTTTCATAATTCTTCCATCCCAAGTTCAAATAACTTTCCATTCAATCAAAAATTTGTGTGTATACCGGTAAATTTTTAGTCTTTCATCCCAAGTTCAAATCCTTTTCCATCCAAATAAGCATTTTTGTGTATGAACATTTAGAACGTTCTTATAGAAGCCATGGAAAGTTAGAGTTATGGAAATATAAATGCATCTTAGATATAAAAGACACTGCAACATGAATGGATAACATATCAAAAACAACTAAGGCAAAAAATATTTTTAATCTTAAAAATGTGAATGAATAACACAAAAACATTAATGAAATAAATATATGAATAACACAACAACATGAATTCACAAAAGAATATGGTTCAGGAAATCTTATTCAACATTTACTAGTATGCAAATAATAATCTTAAATTTCATACAAAGAAACTAACATTTTATGGTATGGGAATGAAAACCTTCATGGCTTTCATCCACATACCAGCTAATGTTAATAGCATATTTTTAGATTGAAAGTTATTCAAGGTAGGTAAAATTTCATCACTCTACCATGTTGAAGCTATAATCTTTGTTACACAATGCATTATGCATAAAAGGTTGTTGGGTTCTATTTTCATTCATTTTACATTTACTAAGAGTGAGTGGCATTTAAACATGGCAAGATGAACAATATTAACATGATACTTTATTTTAGGTAAATAAAAATGTGTCACATATATAAATAACACAACAACATGAATTCAGATACAAAAACATGATGAAGTGCCTAAGAGTACAAGTTTTTAAGCCAATGTATAAAAATTGTTTATTTTTATATTATTGATCAAATTAGAGGAAAAAAACATTGAAAAATTGGGTCCCAAATATTTATCACACTTATAAAATGAATAAAAATAATAAACCAGGTGGTTTAAGTATGCATTATCACATAGGCCCATTAGAATGGCTAAATGAGGGAGAAACAAACCTTGGCCTTGACTTTGGAATCATTATATCATATACATGTTATAGGTAGGGATATAAATGTGAATGAAAACCTTAAGGGATTCCATCCAGACACTAGGAAATTTTGATTCATATGTGAATGAAAACATCTTTATGTTGTGGGTAAGGTTTCATCCCTCTAGCATGGTTACATCACAATCTTTATGAAATAATGCATTCTTTGAAGAGGCATTTGGGTTGCATGATTATGAGGGGAAAGTGACTTGAACAAGGCATGTTGAACAAGTTATGGAGTTATTATTTGATGGAACTAACTTGACACATTAATGGAAATAAATCCCACCAGTTATATTTGAACATAGCCATTCATTGAATATTAAATTAAAAAATGATAACATTTACTAGTACATGAATAAAAACCTTTAGATTTTCATTCACATACCAATAAAAGTAATTCAGATGTAAAGACACATAAAAAAAATTACAATGACAATAAAAAGGCCATGCCATGAACATACCACTAAAATGTAAATATATGTGAATGAAAAGTTTGAGGCCATGCCATAAACATACTAGTATGGCTCAGTAGTAAAGGCACACCAAAAAACCATTAAAATAAAAATGAAAATCATGTATTATAGGCACATAAAAAATAATCAAATATAATTGTGGGTTCATTTATAACACAAGGCACACACCTTTAAGCAATGCTTCATCCTTCTAAATTATTGATGCTACAATATCTATAAAATTTTACAGATGGTAGAAGAGGAATAAAGGCTCCATGACTATCTTGAGAGAAGAGTCTATAAAAGCCATGTCAAATAGGTGGTTGATAGTGTACATGTCGACATTTAATATAAACATTAATGGAAACAAATCACACCAAGCATCATTATACATGGCTCATCATTGCATATTAATAACCAACATGTCCCTTTATTTTTTATTAATGACCCATCATAAATCAATGGTGTGGTTAAGTGCACAAAATTTTAAGACAATGTAACAAAAATATGTTAATTTATAGTATATTATTATTGGTTAAATTTATTAAATAACTAGACATTAGGGTCCCAATTTTTTTTAAACCTAAAAAATGATTCAAAAATGACATGCTTGATAAAAATTTATCGTACAACTTTGTTGAATGCTTAAATGCCTCTAGGACAACTTATTTTTACTAATAAATAGTTAAACTATGTAAATACAAATAAATGAGTTATAATATGTCATTTTTTAAACATTCTAGACTCCAAAGTTATAGGTCTGAACTACTAGTCCCCTTCCCCTATTCCTTCCTCACTTTGACACATTATACTTTATTTGAAAGTTAAAATTTTATCTTTCCATGGTCTAATGTACTAAAACCATTGTCTCCCTATTGTCTATATTTTAAATGAATAAAAAAAAATGATCCCACTCAATAGTTTACATCAGATATTAAACAAATATAAACTTCTTGACAAACTACATAGTTAGTCCCATCAAGATATAGTGAAATGTAAGCCTAGAAGAAAGCTATCCTCGTTTGCGTGGAACAACTGGGAAACAATAATATGTTTTAATGTATTTACAGAGGTACTTATTGATGAAGGATAAAACATTAAAATCAAAAACATGTTTGTACAATTTTAATAATAAGAAATCACCCTAATTACTAAATCAATGACATTGAAAGGCCAAAACCCATTTTATTAACAACTATTCTAAACACCCAAATACACCATTTGGTTGGTGGTACCTGGTTTAAAAACTAGTTTATACTATTATTTGCCCCAAATGTGTAAGTTATAGAGGAATGTAATATTCTTTTTTGTAAAATGGGGTTTTGTATAGTAAGGGAGTATAACTCAGTATAAATTTTGACCCCATCTTAACTTATGTGTATGAAGGGTTAATAAATGACACTTATTATTTATGGTGGATTAAATGAGGAAAAATGATGTTATGTGTTTATTGATATGGCATGGAAATGAATTTTGCATGGAGGAGATAATTTGTTTTAAAATATGTTTGAGCAATGATGAAGTAGTGACGAAGCAAAATCATACAGAGTGTGCAAGTGGTGAAAGATTTTAAGGTGAGCTAAGTGGTGATGGTGGGAGGTAAATGACTAGGTAGATAAAGTGATATTGTAAAAAATAGGGCCCATATTATACTCTAGACCTAGATTCATGATAACTAGTGAATTTACATACCCTTCACCCATTAACAAGGGGCCTAGAACTTACATAGAGTCGACATCTATAATTGGTATTTTTTATTGTCAAGGGTGGACGAAGATGCTATGAGAGATGATTTGATTTTGACAGGACTCCACATCTAATGTGTGGCTGGAATCATCACTAAGATGCCACTAATGTGGGTAAAAGACATTATTTTTCTGGAATCTATGTTTATATATATTTATTTTAAATATAATATTATATAGATAAGTATATTATACATTTATAAGTATAAATATTAATAAATATTGTTGTAATATATATTTTACTATTACTATATTATTATTATTATATGTAATAAAATTTATAATATAAATATTATTTTTATATTATAGTATTAATATATTATAATCCATTAAACAATGATTGCATCTAGTGAAATTCTTCTTCTTCTTCACAATCACTAGGGTGACTATTTGATCAGGAGTGGAAACGTGAGTAGGTTCAAAAGTCACGACTGAGGAAAAAATGAGTGAGAATTAGTATGGATGGAACTTTAGAATGACATGTGGAGAAGGGCAAACTAGACTTGAAGGAAAGAAGTTTAAACTCTGAGAGATGCCCATAGTTTTTTAGGGTATCATCCCTAAAACATAATAAATTCCAATGATTTAGGTAAGAGACAAGGAAATAAAAATCACTTTTGATCATATCAAACACTACATATTATTTTTTAAATTTATAGGCTACTAGTTAAGCACAAAAAACCATTATAAGTGGCTAGAAAAAAATTGGAAGGTAATGTCAACTAATCAAGTGAAACTCCTCCCTGAGGGTTTATTTCAAGTTATTTAAGAAAATACAAATAATAGGGATGAGATATTTTAATATGGTCCTTGGTTCATTGATCAACAAATATTATTCATGAAACACTAGGAAGAGGAATTCAACCCAAACATGAAAAAATTGAGGAAGGTATTGGTATAGACTCGTCTTTATGTTTTGCTAAAAGAGTTGTGGATTGACTATATTTTTGAAATGGTAGGATATCAAATGGTAGAGTTTATTTTCATGGAATAATCTACCAAGGTAGGGCTTATGGTAGTTTATGCTCAACTTTGCATAAATATGGATTTTTCTAAGCCTTTGCCTATGGAGATTCATTTTCAATATGAGACCCAAGAATGGATACAAGAGTTAGCATATGAAAATATCCATTTTAGGTGTAGGAATTACTAGTCACATGGGCATTTTTCAATAAACTACCCTTATCTAAGTCTACCTAACTCCTAGGATAATAATTGATTTAGTTAACCAAAGAAAAATATGGATTAAACTCTAGAGGGTTAAAGGAACCAAAAATAAGTAAAATTTAGAATAAAAAAATGAAGGGTTCATGGAATGAAAAAAAAGTAAAGGATCATGAAACCAAATTTTTTTTAGAAACCTTTGAATCTAGGTATGGCTAACAAGTTTAGCATTTTAAAAATAACATATTCTTATGTGGACATTTTTGATTAAATGATTGATAATTTCCATGATATATAAAATTTATATTCTCTCTCATAAGAAGTAAAAAATAAGAATCTGGTAATGAATCTCTCTCTCTCTCTCTCTAAAAATGTTGATAATGAAGATGCAATTTTTACACTAGGGGATTCAACAACTCTTTCCCCATATGAGATAAGTGATTTAGTGAATCAAGACAACAATTTAAAAATGAAATTTAGGTATATATTAGGTAGAAATAATAATCTTGTAAGGCGTCCTCTCTCAAAATTGATAAATTTAGAAGCTCAAACCAATATCAATAGAGGAGATGTATATTTTAGAATGCTTTCTAATTCCCCAAAGTAGAAATCAAATCAAGAAAGCCACCTCTACTATGTTGATTACTCAAGATATGTAAGAGATAGAAAATAAGTTGATTTCACATAATAATAATAGTATGTGAAAAGGCTAATTAAGGTTCTATAAGAATAAAAACAATGATTTCAAATATTTTCTTATTTGTTGTTAGTTTTTTCCTTCAACTGAAATACCTTGATTTGTAACTAGCTATGTCAAGTTTTTTCTATATTTTATTATTTGAAACCTAGCCCTTTTTTGACCTATCAAAAATGGGTAAGAGCATAGAATTGCGGGGGGGGGGGGGGGGGGGGGAGGGGGGGGTGTGAAGGGGGTCTTAAGTGGACATGGTTTTCTTGAAAAACAAAAACCTCAACTTCTATAGATTATTTGAGACACCTAAACTAAAAATTCAAAGATGTGATAAGAACATGAATTGTAACATTTCAATTCTAGTTTCTAAAATACTATTTTTGTATATGGTAAAGTATAAGTAGGTCAAACATTATGTTTTTGAAGAGGTAGTACTATTTTGTAGAAAAACTAGAGTAGATAGCCTTTCGTGTAGCCCATCATTTTTTAAGCATCATTTAATTTGTTTTTAAACCCTTTGGTGGAAAGTTAGATCAGATCGTCTAGTTTTTAACCTATATTTTTAAAAATTAATTAATGAATATTTATTTTTTTACTAATTTAAAAAGTTAATAGGCCCTAAAATATGATCAATAATCTATAGCCAACCATGCACCCCCCTAACTACCTTAAAATATATCAAAAATTAGATTTTTTAATGCGTATAAAATTAGGTCTAGTTTGTAACCATTTAATGTTTTTGGGTTTGAATCAATGAATGAAAAGATACATAAATAAAGATGAACATGCATAGTTGTGACATATATAACTATAAAAAACCATAATTAGAAATAAATATAGATAACAATCTTTAAATAATAAAAATATAAAAAATTGTATATTTAGAAAGATTAGAGTGTAGTCTATGCTTTAGTAATATGTTTTAGTAATATTTTCAAGAAAAAGTTCAATAAAATTCATTGTGTTTATCATGGCCAAAATTGCATTTTGTTGTTTTTAGTCAAAAACATGCATTCAACTGTGTGTTTCCAATTCTATCCTTAGGATCAGGAATCCAATCCATTCCTAAGAGTTTAAGCATGTGTTTTAAAACTCAAATATAAGAAAAACATATGTAGAATTACTAAATACATGAAATTATTGCATACACAGAATAGTTTACATGCATTTCACCATCTTATTAAATTTTTATAGTTTTTTAATTCCCAAACTTCATGAATGGCCTTAGTATATTAAATAATTATTAACAATAAAGTTTTGTACATCAAAAAAATGTAAACAGGTAATCGAGATTGTAATCATTCTTTCATTGGCTTGACTAAATAGATTTATGATTACATTATGTGATTTTGGGCACAGTTAGCCCCAACATCAACACAAATTGAACCAATCAGTTAATTGGGGCAATAATCAATGTGATTTATGCTAAAATGAGCCATATAAACATAATTATTACTCTAAAGCATGTTAAGTGGGGTTAAATCCATTGGTTTAAGGTTTATGGTATATGGTTTATAATTTAAGGTTTAGGGTTTAGATCTTGAGATTAGGGTATATAAGGTTTAGAGTTTAGGGTATAGGGTCCAATCATGAAGGCAACTAGGGATAAATTGAGATCTTTGAACTTATTTTTAACTACAAAATGTGATTTTGGGCTCAAATGGTCCCATGTCATCACAAATTGAGCTAAATAGTTAATTAAGGTAATTAGTGGTGTGATTTGGGCGAAATTAAGCCATGTGAACCTAATTTTATTAGTATAATTATTGTTTTATTGAGGTTAAAATGATTTATTTAGGTTTAGAAGAGTTTATGATTTATGTTTTAGGGTTTAGGGCTTCAGTTTTAATGATTAGGATGCAAGGTTTATGCTTTAGGGTATATAAGGTCTAATTACAATGAAATTAGGGCCAAATTAAGCTCCTTGAACCTATTTATGACTACATAATATGATTTTGGGTTCAATTAGCCCCTACATCATCACATATTGAGCTAATTCATCAATTAGGCCAATGAATGATGTGATTTGGGACAAATTGAACCTTTTAAACCTAATTATTACTCTAAAGTATTTGAATTAAGGATAAATTTATTGGTTTAAGGTTTAAGTTTTACAATTTAGGGTTTATGGTTTAAGGTATAAATTATAAGGTCCAATTGTGAATACAATTGAGGACAATTTAAGTTACTTAAACTTATTTGTGATTATAAAATGTGATTTTGGGCACAATTAGCCCCAACAACATCACAAAATCAATTGGGCCAATAATTAATGTCATTTACATTGAATTGAGCCCTTAATGAACATAATTATTACTCTAAGGGATGTTAAGTGGGGTTAAATTGGTTGGTTTAAGGTATAGGGTTTATGATGTAAGGTTTAGGTTTTAAAGCTTAGGGATTAGGGTATATAGGTTTTAGGTTTTAGGGTATAGGGTCTAATTACAAAGGTAATTGTGGAAAAATTGATCTCCTTTAAGATATTTGTGACTATAGAATATGATTTAAGGTTCAATTGGTAGATTGAGTTATTTATTCAATTGGGGTAATGAGTGATACATTTTAGGCCAAATTTATCCTTGTCAACCTAATTCTTTATCTAAAAGATGTTAATTAAGGTTAAATAATTTGGTTTAGTATTTAGGGTTTAGGGTAGAATCATGAAATCAATTGAGGATAACCTAAGCTACTTGAACCTATTTATGATAATAAATTTTGTTTTTTGGTTTGATTAGCCCCCATGTCATCACACAGTGAGTGAATTAGTTAATTGGGGTAGTTAGTGGTGTAATTTAGACCAAATTGAGCCCTTTGAGCCTAATTATTAGTATAAATGATGGTAATTGGGGATCAAATGATTGTTTTAGGGTTTTAAGAGTTTACAATTTAAGGTTTAGGGTTTTTATGGCTTAGGGTTTAGGGATTAGGATTTAGGGTTTAGAGTTTAGGGCTTGAGACTTATGGTTCAAGGCTTAGGTTTTATAATTTAGGGTATAGTGTTTAGGGTTTATGGTTTAGGGAAAAGGGTTTAAGGTTTAGGGTTTAGGGTTTAACCATAAAGGCAATTGAGGATAATTTGAGTTACTTGAACCTATTTGTGAAAAAAGAATGTGTTTTTAGGTCTAATTAGCCTTGATTCCATACTACATTAAGTGAATTAGTCGATTGGGGTAGTAAATGGTGTGATTTTCACCAAATTTATCCTTGTGAACCTAATTCTTAGTCTAAATAATGGTAATTGAGGCTCAAATAATTGGTTTAGTGTTTTAAGAATTTATGATTTATGGTTTAGGTTTTCTAAGACTTAGGTTTTAGGGATTAAGTTTAAAATTTTAGGGTATAAGGTATATGGTATATGGTTTAGGGCTTAAGGTTTATAATTCAGGGTATAGGGTATAGTGTTTAGGGCTTAAGGATTAAGGTTTAAGGTTTAGGTTATAAGGTTTAGGGTTTAAGGTCCAACTTTGAAGCCAATTATGGTTGATTTGAGTCACTTAAACCTATTTATAAGCATAAAATGTGTTTTTAGGTTTGGTTAGTCCCAATGTCATCATAAATCAAGTGAATTAGTAAATTAGGGAAGTTAGTGGTGTGATTTGGTCTATATTTATAGGTATGAACATAATTCTTAGTCTAAATGATGGTAATTAGGGCTAAAATGATTGATTTAGGGTTTTAAGAGTTTATAATATATGGTTTAGGGGTTTTAGGGATTAGGATTTAGGAATTAAGGTTTAATGTTTAGGGTATAGGGTATATTTTTAAGGGCTTAGGGATTAAGGATTATGGTTTATGGCTTAGGGTTTTTGATTTAGGGTATAGGGTACATGGTCTATGGTTTAGGGCTTAGGGTTTACGGTATAAGGTATAGGGTGTAGGGTTTAAGGTCTAATCGCAAAGGTAATTAAGGATAATTTGAGTTTCTTGAAACTATCTACGAGTACATAATGTGTTTTTGGATTTTATTAGCCCATAAATCATCACATATTAAGAGAATTAATCAATTGGGGTAGTTAGTGGTCAGATTTGGGCCAAATATATTCCTATGAACCTAATTCTTAGTCTAAATGATGGTAATTTGGGATCAAATGATTGGTTTAGGGTTTTATTAGTTTATGATTTATGGTTTTAGGTTTCTAGGGTTTCAAGATTAGGGTTTAAGGTTTAGGTTATGATGTTTAGGTTTTAGGTTTTAGGGATTAGGGATTAGATTTTAAGGCTTAGGGTTTATAATTTTGGGTATATGATTTAGGTTTTAAGGATTGGGGTTTAAGTTTTAGGGTATTGGGTGTAGTGTTTAGGGTATAATAATAAAGGAAATTGAGGATAATTTGAGATGATTGAACCTATTTATGATTATAAAATATACTTTTAGGTTTGATTATCCCCCATGTCATCATAAATTAAGTAAATTTATAAATTAAAGTAGTTATTGGTGTGAAGTGGGCAAAATTTATACATGTCATCCTAATTCTTAGTCTAAATGATGGTAATTATGGCTCAATTGATTGGTTTTGGGTTTTATGAGTTTACGATTTAAAGTTTAGGGTTTATAGGGCTTAGGATTTAGGGTTTAGGGTTTAAGGTTTAGGGTGTAGGGTATATGGTATATGTTTTAGTGATTATAGCCTAGGTTTTATGGCTCATGGATTAAAATCTATGGTATAGGGTTTAGGATCCAATCATGAAGGCAATTGAAGATAATTTGAGTTGATTAAACTTATTTATGAGCAACAAATGTGTCTTTATGTTCAATTATCCCCCATATGATCATAAATTTAGTGAATTCATTAATTGGGGTACTTTGTGGTATGATTATGACTATATTTGTCCCTATGAACATAATTATTAGTCTAAATGATGGTAATTAGAGCTTAAATAATTAATTTAGGGTTTTAAGAGTTTACAATTTATGGTTTAGGGTTTTTAGGGATTAGGTTTTATGGATTAGGTTTTAATGTTTAGGGTATTATGTATAGGGTATATGGTATAAGGTTTAAGAGTGAGGGTTTAGGGTTTAAAATTAGGGTATAGGGTTTAGGGATTAGGAATTAGGGTTTAAGGTTTAGGGTATAGGGTGTAGGTTTTAGTGTCTAACTGTGAATGAAATTGAAGATAATTTGAGATACTTGAACCTATTTATGTGCGCAATATGTGTTCTTAGGTTTGATTAGCCCCTATGTGATCATAAATTGAGCAAATTGGTAGATTAGGGTAGTTAGTGGTGTGATTTGGACCAAATTTATCCATGTGAACATAATTATTAGTCTAAATGATGGCAATTGGGACTCATATGATTGGTTTAGGGTTTTACGATTTTATGATTTAGGGTTTAGGGTTTTTAGGTCACATGGTTTCTATATTAGTGTTTAAGGTGTAGGGTTTAGGATTTAGGGTTTAGGGATTAGGTTTTACAATTTAGGCTATAGCATTTAGGGTTTACAATTTAGGGCTTAGGGTTTAAGGTCTAGGGTATAGAGTTTGAGGTCCAATAATGAATTCAATTAAGGATAATTTTAGTTGCTTGAATCTATTTCTAAGTACAAAATGTGATTTTGTGTTCGATTAGCCCCCATATCATAACAAATTGAGAAATTTAGTTAATTAGGGAAGTTATTGGTGTGATTTAGGCTAAATTTATTATATTAAACCTAATTCTTAGTCTAAATAATTTATGGTAGGTTCAAATGATTTGGGGTTTAAATTATGGGTTTAGGGTTTTAAGAGTTTATGATTTATGGTTTACGGTTTCTAGGGCTTAGGGTTTAGGGATTTATGCTCAAGATATAGGATATAGGGTTTATGGCATAGGGTTTAGGGTTTAAAATATAGGGTATATGGTTTATGGTTTAGGGCTTAGGGTTTAAGGTTTAGGTGTATAGGGTGTAGGGTTTAGGGTCTAACTACCAAGGTAATTAAGGATAATTTGAGTTATTTAAACCTATTTTTGAGCACATAATGTGTTTGTGGGTTTGAATAGCCCCCATGTCATCATAGATTGAGTGAATTAGTCAATTGGGGTAGTTAGTGGTGTGATTATAGCCAAATTTATCCCTGTAAACCTAATAATTAGTCTAAATGATGGTGATTAAGACACAAATGATTGGTTTAAGGTTTATAAAGTTTATTATTTATGATTTAGGGTTCTTAAGGCACATTTTTTATAGATTATGGTTTATAGTTTAAGTTATATAGTATAATGTTTAGGGCTAAGGGCTTAGAGTTTATAATTTAGGGTATAAGGTATAGGGTTTAGGGTTTAGGACTTAGGGTCAATTTTTTAGAGTATAGGGTCCAACCATGAAGGTAATTGATGATAATTTTAGTTGTTTGAACTTATTTATGAAAACATAATGTGTTTTTGGGTTTGATTAACTCCCCTATCATTATAGATTGAGTGAATTACTTAATTGGGGTAATTAGTGGTGCAATTTGGGCTAAATTTATCCCTATAAACCTAATTATTAGTCTAATGATGGTAATTAGGGATAAAATGATTGGTTTATCATTTTAAGAGTTTAGGATTTAGGGTTTAGGGTTCTTAGGTCTTAAGGTTTAGGGTTTAAGGTTTAGGTTATAAGCTTTAGGGTTTAGGGTTGAGGGCTTAGGGCGTAAGAATTAGGGTTTAGGGATTAAGGTTTACAATTTAGGGTATAGGGTATAGGGTATAGGGTTTATGGTTTAGGTATTAAGGTTTAAGGTTTAGGGTATAGGGTGTAGTGTTTAGGGTCCAATCATGAAGGCAATTGAGGATTAATTGAGTTTTTAAACCTATTTGTGAGAATATAATTTGTTTTGGTTTTGATTATCCCTTGTGTCATCATAGATTAAGAAAATTAGTTAATTTTGGTAGTTATTATTGTGATTTGGGCCAAATTTATCCTTATGATCCTAATTCTTAGAATAAATGATGGTAATTGGGGCTCGATTGATTTGTTTAGGGTTCTAAGAGTTTATAATTTATAGTTTATAGTTTCTATGGCTTAGGGCTTATGGTTTAAGGTTTAGGGTATAGGGTATAGGGTATAAGGTTTAAGGTTTAGGGTTTACAATTTAGGGTATATGTTATAGGGTTTAGGGTTTACGGATTAGGGTTTAATGTTTAGGGTATAGGGTCTAATTGTGAAGGCAATTAATGATTTGCTTGAACTTATTTATGAGAATAAAATATGATTTTGGGTTTGATTAGCCCTTATGTCATCACAAATTATGAAAATTAGTCAATTACGGTATTTAGTGGTGAGATTTTCACCAAATTTATCTCTATGAACCTAATTCTTAGTCTAAATGAATTTAATTTAGGTTCAAATGATTAGTTTATGGTTATAAGAGTTTAAGATTTATGGTTTAGGGTTTCTAGGGATTATGGTTTAGAGCTTAGAGTTTAGGGTTTACAATTTAGGGTATAGGGTTTATGGTTTAGGGATTAGGGTTTAAGGTTTAGGGTATAGGGTATAAAGTTTAGGGTTAAAAAATGAAGGCAATTATGGATAAATTGAGTTGATTGAATGTATTTGTGAGCATAAAATGTGTTTTTGGGTTTGATTAACTCTCATGTCATCACAAATTGAGCGAATCAGTAAATTGGGTAAGTTAGTGGTGGGTTTTAGGCTAAATTTATCAATGTGAACCTAATTATTAGTCTAAATGATGGTATTTGAGGCTCAAATGATTGGTTAAGGGTTTAAATAGTTTATGATTTATGGTTTAAGATTTTTAGGGCTTAAGGTTTAGGGATTCAAGTTTAATGTTTAGGGTTTAGGGTTTATAGCTTAAGGCTTACATATTAGGGATTAAGGATTCAATTTTTGGGTTTAAGGTTTAGAGCTTAGGGATTAGGGTTTAAAATTTAGGGTATAAGGTTTAGGGTTTAGAGCTTAACAAATAGGGTTTACAATTTAGGGTATAGGATTTAGGGTTTATTATTTATGGATTAGTGTTTAAGGTTTAGGGTGTAGGGTTTAGGGTCCAACTACGAAGGCAATTGGGGATAATTTGAGTTACATAAACCTATTTATGAGCATTGAATCTATTTTTGGTGTTAATTAACCTCCATGTCATCACAAATGGAATGAATTAGTCAATTTTGGTCGTTAGTGGTGTGATTTGGGTTAAATTTATCTATGTAAGCCTAATTCTTAGTCTAAACAATGGTAATTAAGGCTCAAATGATTTGTTTAGGGTTTTAAGAGTTTATAATTTATGGTTTAGGGTCTATAAGGCTTAAGGTTTAAGGTTTAGGTTATAGGTTATAGGGTTTAGAGCATGGTGTTTACAATTTAGGGTATAGAGTTTAGGGTTTAGGGATTAGGGTTTAAGTTTTAGGGTATAGGTTGTATAGTATAGGTTCCAACTACAAGGGAAATTAAGGATAATTTCAGTTGTTTGAACCTATCTATGAGCAAAAAATGTTTTTTAGGTTTGATTAACCCCCATGCCATCAAAGATTATGAAAATTAGTTAATTAGGGTAGTTAGTGGTGTGATTTGGCCTAAATTTATCCCTATTAACATAATTATTAGTTTAAATGATGGTAATTGGGGATCAAATGATTGGTTTAGGGTTTTAAGAGCTTATGGTTTATGGTTCAAGGTTTTTAGGGCTTATTTATTTATGGCTTATGGTTTACAACTTAGGGTTTAGGGTTTAGGGATTAGTGTTTAAGGTTTAGGGTATATGTTATAGGGTTTAGGATCATGTAATGAATACAATTGAGGATAGTTTGATATGTTTGAACATATTTATGAGCATAAAATGTGTTTTTGGGTATGATTATCCCCATGTCATCTTAGATTGAGTGAATTAGATAATTAGGGTAGTTGGTGGTGCATTTTAGGCTAAATTTATCATAAGTACCTAATTCTTAGTATAAATGATGGTAATTAGGGCTCAAATGATTGGTTTAGGGTTTTAATAATTTATGATTTAGGGTTTAGGGTTTTTAGGGCTTAAGGTTTATGGATTATGGTTTAAGATTTAGGGTATATAGTATAGGGCTTATGGCTTAGGGTTTATATTTTAACGTATAAGGTTTAGTGTTTAGGGCTTAGGGTTTAAGGTTTAGGGTGTAGGGTTAAGGGTCCAATCAAGAAAGAAATTGAGGATAATATAAGTTTTTTTAACTTATTTATGGGTAAAAAATTTGATTTTGGGTTTTATTAGCCTCCATGTCATCACATATTGATTGAATTGGTCAATTAGGACAGTTAATGGTGTGATTTGGGCCAAATATATCCATGTGAACCTAATTATTAGTCTAAATGATGGTAATTAGGGCTCAAATGATTTGTTTAGGGTTTTAAGGGTTTATCATTAATGGTTTATGATTTACAGGGATTAAGGTTTAAGTTTTAGGGTATAGGGTTTAGGGCTTAGGGCTTAGGGTTTACAATTTAGGGTTTAGGGTTTAGGTCTTATGGTTTAAGGTTTTAAGGTATAGGGTGTAGGGTTTAAGGACCAAATGCAAAGGTAATTAAGGGTAATTTGAGTTGCTTAAACCTATGTATGAGCATAAAATATGTTTTTAGGTTTGACTATCCCCCATGTCATCACATATTAAATGAATTAGTCAATTTGCGTAGTTAGTGGTGTGATTTGGGTTATATTTATCCCTTTCAATCTAAGTATTAGCCTAAATAATGGTAAGGGAGGCTCAAATGATTGGTTAAGGGTTTCAAGAGTTTATGATTTAGGGTTTAGGGTTTTTAGGACTTTAGGTTTGGGCATTAGGGTTTAAGGTTTATGGTTTAGCATATAGGGTTTATGGTTTAGGGATTAGGGCTTAAGGTTTAGGGTATAGTGTGTAAGGTCAAACTATGAAGGAAATTTAGGATAATTTCAATTGCTTAAACTTATTTATGAGCACTAGAATGTGTTTTTGGGTTTGATTAGCCCTCATGTCATCATGACTTGAGTGAATTTGTTAATTGGGGTAATTAATGGTGTGATTTGGGCCAAATTGAGTCCTACGAACCCAATTTTTATTTTGAATGATGTTAAGAGGGCCTCAAATGATTGGTTGAGGGTTTTAATATTTTATGATTTATGGTTTAGGGTTTATAGGGCTTCAAGTTTATGGATTAGGGTTTAAGGTTTAGGGTATAGGGTACAAGGTTTAGGGATTAGGGATTAATGTTTACAATTTAAGGTATAGGGTTTATGGCTTCAGGCTTAGGGTTTAGGGTGTAAGGTGTAGGGTTTAAGGTCTAACCATGTAGGTAATTGAGGATAATTTGAGTTTATTGAACCTATTTGTGAGCATAAAATGTGTTTTGGGGTTTTATTAGCCCTGATTGATAATAGATTGAATGGGTCAATCAATTGAGGTAGTTAATGGTGTGATTCAGGCCAAAGTTATCAATGTGAACCTAATTCTTAGTCTAAATGATGGTAATTAGTTCTCAAATGATAGGTTTAGGGTTTTAAAAGTTTATGATTTAGGGTTTTTAATGATTAGGGCTTAGGTATTATGGTTTAAGGTTTACAATATATGGTATAATGTTTAGGGCTTAAGGCTTAGGGTTTAGGGTTTAGGGATTAGGTTTTAGGGTTTAAAGTTTAGGGTATAAGGTGCAGTGTTTAGGGTCCAATAATGAATTTAATTGAGGATAATTTGAGTTTTTAAACCTATTTGTGAGAATAAAATGTGTTTTTAGGTTCTATTATCCTCCATTTCATCATAGATTGAGTGAACTAGTCAATTAGGGCAGTTAGTGGTGTGATTTCATCCAAATTAATGCTTGTGAACATAACTATTTATCTAAGTAATTGTAACTAGGGCTTAAATGATTAGTTTAGGGTTTTAAGAGTTTATGATTTATGGTTTATGGTTTCTAGGTCATAGGGTTCAGGGCTTATGGCTTAGGGCTTAAGGTTTAGGGTTTAAGGTTTAGGGATTAGGGTTTAAGGTTTATGGTATAGGGTGTAGTGTCTAATGTCTAAATGTGAAGGAAATTAAGGAAAATTTGAGTTGCTTAAACCTATTTATGAGCAAAAATGTGTTTTTTGGTTTGATTAGCTCTTATGTCATCATATATTGAGTGAATTAGTTAATTAGGCTAGTTAGTGGTGAAATTTGGGAAAAAATTATCGTTATGAACCTTATTCTTAGTCTGAATGATGTTAATTGGGGCTTAAATTATTTACTTAGGGTGTTTGGAGTTTAGGATTCATTTTTTAGAGTTTATAGTGATTAATTTTTATGGATTAGGGTTTAAGGTTTAGGGTATAGGGTTTAGAACTTAGGGTTTATGGTTTAAAATTTATGGTATAAATTTTATGGTTTATGATTTAGGGCTTAGGGTTAAAGGTTTAGGTGATAAGGTGTAGGGTTTGGGGTATAACCATGAAGTTAATTAAGGATAATTTAAGTTTCTTGAACCTATTTATGTGCATAAAATGTGTTTTTAGGTCCGATTAGTCCCCAATATCATCACATTTTGAGTTAATTAGTCAATTGGGTCAGTTAGTGATGCGATTTAGTCTAAATTTATCCATGTGATCTTAATTCTTAGTCTAAATGATGGCAATTAGGACTGAAATGATTAGTTTAGGGTTTTAAGAATTTATGATTTATGCTTTAGGGATTTTATGTCCTAGGGTTTAAGGTTTAGGGTATATCATATAATATTTATAGTATATGGATTAGAGATTGGTGTTTAGGGTTTACAATTTAGGGTATAAGGTTTAGGGTTTATGAATTAGATTTTAGGGTTTAAGGTTTAGTATATAATGCATTGGGTTTCTAGTCAAACCATGAAGTCAATAGAGGATTATTTGAGTTGTTTAAACCTATTTATGAGGACAAAATGTGTTTTTTTTGTTTTATTAGCCCCCATGTCATCATAAATTGAGTGAATTAGTTAATGGGGTAGTTATTGGTGTGATTTGGGCCAAAATTATCACCATGAAATTAATTTTTAGTCTGAATGATGGTCATTAGGGATTATATGATTGTTTTAAAGTTTTAAAAGTTTATGATTTATAGTTTACAGTTTTTAGGGCTTAGAGTTTAAGGTTTAGGGTATAGGGTTTAGGTTTTATCACTTAACACTTAGGGATTATGGTTTAGTGCTTAGATTTTATAATTTATGGTGTAAGGCTTAAGGTTTAGGGTATAGGGTCTAACTACAAAGGTAATTGAGGATAATTAGAGTTGTGTTAATCTATTTATGAATAAAGAATGTTTTTTTGGGTTTGATTTGACCCCATGTCATCATAAATTGAGTGAATTAGTAAATTAGTGAAATTAGTGGTGTAATTTGGGTCAAATTGAGTCTTATGAATTTAATACTTATTATAAATGATGTTAAGAGGGGCTCAAATGATTGGTTTAGTGTTTTAAGAGTTAATATTTATAGTTTAGGGTTTTTAGGGCTTTAGGTTTAGGGTTTAAGGTTTAGGGTTTAGGGTTTAAGGATTAAATTTTACAAGTTAGGGTATATTGTTTATGGTTTATGGTTTAGGGATTAGGGTTTAAGGTTTAAGGTATAAGGTATAGGATTTTGTTTCTAACTGAGAAGGAAATTGAGCATAATTTGAGTTGACTAAACCTATTTAAAAGCACAAAATGTGTTTTTCAGTTTGATTAGTCCCCATATCATCATTGATTGAGTGAATTAGTCAATTGGGGTAGTTAGTGATGTAATTTATGAAAACTTTATCCATGTGAACCTAATTATTAGTCTAAATGATGGTAATTGGGTCTCAAATGATTTGTTTAGGGTTTTAAGAGTTTACGATTTATGGTTTAGGTTTTATGGATTAGGGTTTAAGGTTTAGGGTCTGGGTCTTAGGGTGTATGGATTAGGGTTTACAATTTAGGGTATAGGGATTATGATTTAGGGATTAGGGCTTAGGTTTTAAGGTTTATGGTATAGGGTGTGGGGTTTAGGGTCTAATTAAGAAGGTAATTATAGATAATTTGATTTTATCAACCTATTTATCAGCATATAATTTGTTTTTGGGTTTGATTATCCCCCAAATCATCATATATTGAATAAATTAATCAATTAGTGTAGGTAATGTTATGATTTTAGCCAAATTTATCCCTATGAACCTAATTATTTATCTAAATGATGGCAACATGGGCTCAAATGATTGGTTTAGGGTTTCAAGAGCTTAAAATTAATTTCTTATGGTTTTTGGGGAGTAGGGTTTAGGGATTAGGGTTTAAGTTATAGGGTATAAGGTTTAGAGTTTATGGATTAGGGTTTAAGGTTTAGGGTTTAGGGTTTAGGCTTTAAGTTTTAGGGTACATCATGTAGGGTTTAGGTTCTAAATAAGAAGGTAATTGAGGATAGTTTGAGTTGATTGAACCTATTTGTGAGCACAACATGTGTTTTTGGGTTTGATTATCCCCCATGTCATCATAAATTAAGATAATTAGTCAATTGGTGTAATTAGTGGTCTGATTTGGCCAAATTTATCCCTCTAAACCTAATTCTTAGACTAAATGATGGTAATTATGGATCAAATGATTGTTTTAGGGTTTTAAGAGTTTATATTTTAGGGTTTAGGGTTTATAAGGTTTAGATTTTATGGATTAGTATTCAAAGTTTAGGATATAAGGTATAGGGTATAGGGTTTGGGGCTTAGGAATTAGGGTTTAGAACTTTAGGTTTAAATTTAGGGTATAGGGTTTATGGTTTAGGGTTTATGGTTTAAAGTTTAGGGTATAGGTTGTAGGGCCCAATTGATAAGTTACTTAATGATACTTTGAGTTCTTTGAAGATATTTGTGATCATAAAATGTGTTTTTAGGTTTGATTAGCCTCCATGTCTTCATAGATTGAGAAAACTATTTATTTGGGTCAATTAGCGGTACAATTTGGTCCAAATTGATCATTATGAATCTAATTATTAGTGTAAATGATGTTAATTGGGGCTTAAATGATTGGTTTAGGATTTTAAGAGTTTATGATTTAGGGTTTAGGGTTTATAGGGCTTTGAGTTTAGGGATTTAGGTTTAGATTTGAGGGTATAAGGTCCAAGAGATCAAAGTTTTAATGTTTAATGTTTATGTTTAGGGATGTTTATGCATACATATAATACCACGTACATAGTATTACCGAGACACAATTTTGATAACACTAAAAAAACATGTATGTTTAATGTCATTTTTTCACATCAGGAGTTTTATCCTCTGCATACTTTTCTCTATTTTGTTTTGCATGTTGTAGGTCTATGTTTTACTATTTTAATGTGGGTACCCAACCTCAAAATTATAAAACTTATTCTACTCATGGTTGACTAAAGAGTGCAGGTTCATTTTTTAATAATCTGACCATTGTCTCCACTTGGTACTACACATCAAGTAGGTCTATTTTTTAATAATTGGATTATTTCCCCCACCCTCAAAAGCTGACAACTTCATGAAATCATGGGTAATGTATTTCAAAATATAAATAAGAAGAACTTAAAGTGAAAAATATTAGAGGAATTATAAGTGTAGAGAGGAAATAAAATTAAATGAATGCAAAAACTTTGTTCAAGTATATTATCCCTAATGAATTAAATGTCAAAAATAATGATGAAATGAATAATGATAGTATACCAAATTATGAAGTTATAATTTTCAATTCTAATGGTATACCATATTATAATGCAAGTCCACATTCAAATTTTATAGTTTTTAATTTTGGTGATGATGATAATATGCATGATGATGTAAATTCTAAGGAAACACTGATTGGTGAAAGTAACAATCAAGAAAAAAATATGGGAACACTATCAAATGAAGAAAATATTAATAAAGAAAATAACATGGAAACACCAAATCAATCAAATTTACCATTATGAACACCTCCTATGATTTTGAAAAGAAGACCCAAGAATTTAGTTGAAATTGATGATTTTTTAAAAACCAAAGTCTAAAAAATGTCTAAATCCCATATGAGAAGAAATTTTGAAAGAATTTATGACTTGCACTTTGAAAAATTAAATGAAACTCAAAGATGCCAATTTTTTTTAAATTTATGAAAGTGCTTAAGATGAGACCTACAATGAACATTTTAAGACTAAAAACATCTAATATTCATGGTGTAAAGAAGGTAATTATTGAAATTTTTTGTAATGGATACCATCAAGGTGTGAATAAATGCACCAAAGAGGGTAATGATATCTAATGCATTATTAAAAACTATTTGGTAAGTCGTCAAACAAATAATAAACAATTGATAAGACAAACAAGCTAGGCATTGCACATAAAGATAATACTAATGAAATCAATTGGGAGACTTAGAAGACTTGATCTTTCTAGTAACAATGATTTGTGGGTTTTTTTGGTAGACTCCCATAGAAATACAAGGTTATATCCAATTGTCTACAATATTTACACGTAGAATTTTGGAAAGATAACACAAGGGTATTGCCTAATATTAGAGATGTAGTTAAAAAAAGTGTTGGTTATTGAAATAGTGAACCACATCCTACATTTTTTTTGGATATTAATCAAACACAATTATAAACAAATTTTATTTTAAAAAAATTCACATATCTATATTTTTCAAAGATATTTTGAAATGGCCAACCATTTCTATGTGAAAATCAATCACACACACACACACTACTTGTTGTAGCCAACATGTTAAATTTTCAATGCATTATGATACTTTACATCATGTTTGTTATACTTTACATACTAAAAACATTTTACTGGAATGTGGAGTGTAAGCCACATTAAAATTAGTAAGGAAATTTATTTCAACCATTTTTGGTGAAATATTAGATGGATTTTTTTTATAATAGGGCATGTTTGGATAGAACTTGCATCATTTATGGTAGATTTCCAAAATTGAAAAAATTTACCCATGAGGAGAGTACACATGAAATTGGACAAGAATTAGTTAGTTTTATTAAATATAAATATGTGAAATCAATTAAAAAATGGAAAGTAATTTAAAAGGTGTGAGCTTGTTACATAAAAAATACTTGTTTCCAAATTTACTTACAAATTCAAGGAGAAAATTATATATGAGTATGCAAGGCACAATCACATAGCTTAATGATAGATGAAAAATTAAAGTTAAGCAAGGACACATTCCCACTTGGTACCATTGTTTTAGAAATTTAATTTTTATATAATTACACATTATAATTACAAAGAGATCCTCATTCACAATACTATAATTCAGTACATGTTTCCATTTTTGTGCATATAAAATTCATGCATTTACTTAACAATAAAGAACGATAAAAAAATATTAAGAGAAAACCACTTCTATGTCAGTGATGATGAAACACATCTTTTAGAGTATTTGTAAGTTTATTTTAATATTTTTAGTGAAAGGAACATTATTTACAATCAACAATATATTTGGTCAGATAACTACACACACATTTTAGGAATGCACATATGTTCTACAAGATGAGAAGGATACATGTGACCACTAGTGTACAACATATTTGGATTTTAAATTAAGTAGGTCATGTAAAATGGTAACATGATGGTTTTGGATCATGTTTCAAAAAATTATTGCAAGAGAGGAGTTGAAATTTGAAGAGGTCACTCATTTGATAGATGTAAAAAACATAGTTGAATGGTGTAATGAAAAAATGGGTAATGGTGCTAAAAAAAATCCCATTATACATATTTATAGATGATGGATGATGAAAAATTATAAATATATAAATATTTTATGATAATAAAAGGATCGAGTGAGTTATACTCATTTATTATCTCAAATTTATTTTCTTGAATGGTTCATACAAGGCACATGGAATGCTTTTGATTTTCATGCATTGACTTTGTTTGGAATGAGTGAAAGTCACAAGAATGGGTGGATGAATGAAGTTTTAGGCCTCTATTTCCAATTGAAACTTATCAATTTCCATCAACATTACAACTGATAGAGATGAAATTATCACATGACTTTTACTATGTATATGATCTAGTGAAACTAGGTAATATATATTTAACATGTGTTTCATGTACTAAATTTGGTAAATATATCAACAAATTATGTTATTAAGTCATGTTTTATTTTATGATCTAGGGAATGTTTATATAGTTATTACATATGAGGATAATTTATAGGGGAAAAAATACTACTTATGTTGATGTGTAGAGGAAAAATAGAAATTGACTTTTATGGTCACAAATAGGGAAAACATTAATATCCCATTGGGTCTATGGTAGTCACTAGAACTTGGATTCAATTCTATCCTATCAAAACTTCAAATGTATCATGGGAATGCATGTAAATTGCACATCCCAAGGTGTTGGAAGTGATGGATTTTGAATCAGAGGTCCCAAAAGTGGAAATATCTATTAGAAGCAAAGAACCTATCTATTAACTACATAAAAGTTGCATTTTAGGACTAATCACTAAATCTGCTGCCATGAGTTTGTCCATGATTTATGATCCAAAGGATTTAGGGTGTGATTAGATGAATTTGGTATATATGTGACTATTTTTTTAGTTTATATATATGACTTATGATTTCTTTTTTATATTTATGCAAAGTTTGCTTAAAAAATAACAATTTTGCCTTACAGGGAAATATCACCTTGAGGCTAGAATAGGTGTTTTGTCTCCTAAATAGGCATACTTAGATTCTAATGATGTGGTCTTAGACGTTAATTTACACCCCTAATATGGTGGTGATGTTACTTTTCATCCACAAGGCCCTAGAGATAGACATATCCAATTTTAGCTTGCATCTTTCATCTAGGGAAATATCATCTTAAGGTCAAAATGAGTGTTTCATATCCTAATTAAGTGCACTTAGATAATAATAATAATGTGGTCATATAGGTTAATAACCACACCTGACATGGTGGTGATGAATTTTTAAGCCATGAGGCTCCAGAGATAGAGATATCCAATTATGGCTTATATCTTGACAACATTTGTTATCAATATTGATTGAGATTGAAATTATTACAAAAAAGAGTATCCACATGGAATCTAATTCCATGGTAGTGGAATTTAATATAAAATTCACATCCCAAGATGTTAAAAGTGATGGATTTAGAAGTAGAGGTCCCATAAGTGGAAATGTCTATTAGAGGCAAAGACCCTAAGTATCTCTTAGCTACATAAAAGTTGCATTTTAGGATTGTTCACTAAATCCTATACCAAAAGTTCATTGATGATAAAAATATGAGGGATTTAGGGTGAAATTATAGGAATTTGGCATGCGTGTGACCATTATTTCAATTTATGGATGTAACTTATAGTTTCTATTTTATGCTTGTCTAAAGTTTGACTAAAAAACATCATTTTTGCCTTTAGGGAAATGTCATATTGAGGGAAAAAAATGTGCTCCATCTCCTAATAAGGCATACTTAGATTCCAATAATGTGTTTTTAGAGGTTAATTTCCACCCCTGACATGGTGGCAATGTTAGTTTTAATCCATGAGGCCTTGGAGATAAAGATCTCCAATTGTGGCTTACATCTTGTATCTAGGGAAATGTCATATTGAGGCCAAAATGAGAGATTCATCTCTTAAAAGGGAATAATCAGATGCCAATAATGTTGTTTTAAAGGTTATTTTTCACCCTCAATATGGTGATGATGCTAGTTTTTAGCCACGAGGCACTGAAGTTAGAGATATACAATTATAGCTTTTATTTTACAATTAGGGAAATACCATTTCAAGGTTAGAATGGTTGATTTTAATCCTAAAAAAGTGTAATAATATTTAAATAATGTGGTCCTATATGTTAAGCACCACCTTTGGTGTTTTGGTGATGTCAATTTTAGCCATGAGGCCCTGAAGATAGAGACATCTAAATGTGGATTGCATCTTGTCAACATTGCTCGAGGCCATACTTATTGTAAAAATGGTATCCCCATGTATTTTAGTGATATGGATATGGGAACCCATGTAAATTTCATGTCCTAAGGTGTTAAAAGTGATGTATTTTGATGTAAAGGTCCTAGAAGTAGAAATGTCTATTAGAGGCAAATACCTTTTCTCTTAACTACGTAAAAGTTACATTTTAGGACTAAACATTGAATCCTATACCATGAGTTCATCAATATTTGTGACTTTAAGATTTTAAATTAAATTATAATAATTTTACACACATGTGTAAATTATTTTAGTTCACGTATATGACTTACATTTTTTATTTCACACCTATCCAAAGTTTTCCTAAAAACAATAATTTTACTTTATAGAGAAAAGTAATTGTAAGGCAAGAACAGGTGCACCATATCCTAACTAGGCATATTCAGATGTAAAAAATGCATCTTATAATTTAATCACCATCACATCATTTTAAAACATGAGGCCCCAGAGATAGATATCTCCAATAGTAGCTTACATCTTGAATCTAGGGAAATGTCATCTTAAGGCTGAAATGAGTGATCCATCTCCTAATTGGGTATAATTGGATGGTAATAATGTGGTTCTAGAGGTTAATAACCATATTTGACATGGTGGTGATACCATTTTTTAGTTATGATACCCTGAATATAGATATATCTATCTATGAATTACATCTTGGATTTAAGAAAATGTCATCTTAAGTCCAAAATGGGCACTTTGTCTCCTAATCGAGCTTAGGGTTTAGTTTTTAGCACTTAACACTTAGGTATTAGGGTTTAGTTCTTAGGTTTTATAATTTAGGGCATAATTTTTAAGGTTCATGGTTTATGTTTAGAGTTTAATAACCATTTTAAGTGTGATAACCAAACTTTAAAAACTCAAATAAAGGAGAAGAATCTCTTAAGACAGTTTTATCAAGAATTATTGTAACTCACTCTATATTATAATCAATGAAATATTTATTTATTGAGGTTATTTTTTCAATAATATTTTTTTATTACTTGTAATTCAATGTTTATTTTATCTTTAAGTAATATTTTTACATAGTTATTGTGTTCTTGAAGTTGCAAGTCTGGAAAGGTAGAACATAGAGTTTTATAGTCAATAAAAATTGGTCTTTTATCATGTTTGAAGATTAATTAAGGGATAATATTAAGATAAATGGATATATTAGGGTGTAAATAGTCTCCCTGAAACCTAAATTATAAAAAAATTAATTTTTCATGGTATTCATACTCACTATTTTGACATAGTCCTAAAACCCTTAAACTAGGGTTTAAAACATAAAAACCTCCATAAATTAAAAAAGTAACCTTTAAAATAAGTTGAATATTTTTATAAAGATGTGGTAATATTTTTTTAATTTGTTTAATTACATTTAGGTTCCTATAATTCATGTTTCAAAATATCTGATTGGAGGCCTATAGATTAGGCCCAAAACCCATTATTTTCAATTTTTCTTTAAAAAAACTAAAAACTAAGGAAGCGAGAAACATGTTACTTGAGTAAAAAGACACTTTTATAAATATGATAATGCCTTAAAATTAATAAATTATTTTGGTAAATGTGTTACATTTGTTTTAAGACTCTAGTTGAGCAAGTTACTAGCCTAGAAAGAACAAGGCTTTAGGTGCATCAACTATAAGTATCATAACTTGTTCAATATAACCAAAAAAATATTGTGAAACTTCATACAAGGTTAAAATATAATGTCCTTGAGGTTCTACAATAGGTTTCAAGTGATTTGGATGTCTATATAGGAAGCTATAGTTAAAACTAAGTCTAAAAACCTGTGTATAAGGTCTAAAACCCTTGTTCCTTGTCTTTTGGTAAATAAATAGTCTTGTGAAATGAGGGATTTCTTTATTTTGATTAGAAAACCTATTTCAGGATGTGATAATCCTATAAATTCAATATTATTATGAGTTTTGGGTGATCTTACAAACCAATAAGGTCATAAAACTTAAAAACAACCCTAGATAGAGAACCATGTATTGTTCTATTTTCTTAGAGAAGATAGCATAGATAAGTGTGAAGGTGTCTTGTTGGGTTAGAAATATGTTATGAGTATAATAAACTCTTGAAATAATAGTAAAAATTTAGAGTTAGGAATTAGAATCAGTAGATAAGGCTAAAATCCTAGTTTATGAACATGAATTTGAATACATTGTTACCCCACTTTTCATCTTAAGGTGATAGACTTTAAACAAGGTCTAAAACATTGTGTGTTTAGTATTTTAGATAAGACTCATATATAAGTGAGAGTGAAGGTTATGTTTATAATTAGAGATCACTAATGAGAATAAAATAATCCTTGTAAGTCATAAGGAAGCATAATTATATCAAATATTATTTTAATATTTAATTCAAGAACAAGATAGTCCTATTTAAGAAAACACAAACCTATATTGAAAAAGACCTAGGTAAACCCCTTTTTCTAGGTAAACAAAGGAAAGAGTTCATATATAGTATGATCGATAAGTCATAAATTGTGGAGAAATATTTTATCTTATTTTTAGATTTAGAGGGGATAATGATTAAATTAATAAATTAGGATCAAGAAACATAATAATAACATAGGAGAGGATAAATTCATTAGGTTAGTGGAATAAGTAGTACAAAGTCTTTATTTTTGGAGTAAGTAATCTATAAGTTTACAGAGTTGTAAGAATATATGGATAATATTTGAATAAATAATACCTTTTCATGATATTGAAATGTATTTATCATCCTCAGGGATGCATAATTAAGTGGTTTTTATTATTCTTTAACCTCTTGTTTAGTACGTATGATGGTTGTAATATTTAGAAATAGAGTGTTATTGACATAGTCTTCAAAAGAGGTATTTGCATACATTATTGTGAATGTTATGGTTGATAAATTTTATAGAATAATATTAAATTATTTAGGTATTAAATATTCCTAAAATAACACTTTAATATAATTATAAGTTGAGACTTTATTCAATTTATGCTCCAAGGTTTGTCATTGTATCATAGTCAGAAAGAATTTTGTACATTATGATCATTTAGAGATTGTTCAAGATTTATGAGTGATCAAAATGATAATATGAGGAGATTTATACCTTATTCCAAATTAAAATAATAATAAAAAATAATAATAAGTGAAATTATGCCTTTTTCTTCTTAGTTGTCTCAGGACTATGTAAACCCTGATCTAGGGTCAAAGTAAACAAAAATCCTTATATTTCACAAATGAACCATACAAAAATGATAAAAAAACGTAGTATGATGAAAAATGTGGTATTTTTTATATTTAAATTTTTTTAATTCATTAAATAATCCTAAAATTCATGTTATGGGTGATGATGTTCTTGTAGGATTGTAAATAAACTAAAAACAGGGATTAAGGAAGCCACAACTTGAATATCCTCAAAACTAGTGAATGAAAGATCATGAAATTTGAGAGGGATATAGATATAAGTATTTTTAAGGTAATAAATAAGTTTCTAAAGTTTATATAATGTTTAATAATTCATTTATGCTAGTTATAGGGTCTACAAGCCTGTACAATTAGGCCTAAATCCCTATTTTCTTCATTTAAGATCAAGAATTAATCACATTGAAGGAATGTGAATCATTGTGTAGAGTTGAGTAATGTAAAAATGGATTTAATAACCCTGATAAATTCTCTAAATTTTTTATTAATGAGATTACATACGACTGTAAGATGATAAACCTACTTGTAAAGGTCTTGGAAGGACAAGAAAAAGTCTCTATTTTGTATTTCCCAAAGGAAATAGTTTACGAGAATTTGTAAACATGTTTATTTGAGTAAATAATCACCTTAATAATATAATAATCACATTCCAAGTCATAATTATTATAGGTTTTGAAAAAAATACCTCATTAGAGAAGTTAACAGACCTTAGAACAAGCCCTAAAAGACTGTGTAAAGGGCATACTATTATTTTATAGTTGAAGATTGATAAAAGAAACTTGTTAAAGATATAGTTAGAGTCATATAATATTATAAATTTATTAATAACCATGATAAAGATATAAATATTTGAGTTGAGACCAATATCAAATGAATAGCAATATAAGCTAGAGGTCTAGTTAAAAATACCTAACAAGATTGTTTATGTTTTGTGGATAGAGGTAAGATTATGCATATGGGGTAACCTTTTATAAGATCAAGGATATTCATAAAATAATAAAGAGACTTAATTTTAACAATGAGGATACAAATCTCCAAGTGACCTAGTAAGTATATCTAAGAAAGTTCTACTTGTATCATGATCACTTACCTCACCTTTTATAATAATTTCATAACATAAATATAAATAAAATTCCCATACATTTCAAAAAAAATCAATAGCTTGTAAGTTATATTTTTAATTTTCAACAAAGGTTTAAGTATTATAATAATGTGAACATATAATAATATGTAATAAATTACCACAAAATTCAAAAGGTGAAATCAATGAGAATATTTAAAAAGTGATTTGATGAAAAATAAATGTATATATAATATCCATAAAATCCATATAACTACATAAAAAATGTAAAAAAATACAATATATCATGTCAATGTTGTATAAGAATACAATGTCAAATAAATATACATAAAGCCATATAGGCAAACAATAAAATGCCATAAGACACAATCCTAATCATCAAAATGCATCACTCTCTTTTCCTTGCTTGTAGAATCCTCTGCCTTCGATGCCTTTCTCACAACTAGAGGTGTCAAATATTTTTGAGTATGAGTCCTCTTTTCTAAAAACATGTATGTAGATCCAACTATTTATATGAAAGTATTGTTAGAAACTATTCACATGTACTGGAATAAGATACTTAAAAAATTAACAAGTTAAGTTTTTAAAATGATTAAAAAAATAATTTATAAGTGAACTTACTAAAACCTAGTGGTTACGGTCAATTTGGGACTAACACTTAATATTGTTAATGATAAGTTCACACTAGCAAACATGAGTGTGAAATGGATCATCAATAAGAGTCAGTGACATGCTCATGATGATAAAAGGGTTAGGTCTTGTAAATCTCTCTCTCTCTCTCTCTCTCTCTCTCTCTCTCTCTCTCTCTCTCTCTCTCTCTCTCTCTCTCTCTCTCTCTCTCTCTCTCTCTCTCTCTCTCTCTCTCTCTCTCTGTGTGTGTGTGTGTGTGTGTGTGTGTGTGTGTGTGTGTGTACAAAATAAAAATTCAAAATTATCTCATAAAATTTTAAGCCAACTGACTATATCACTCAAATATAATATAAAAATTTACAAATTAAATGATCAACTATACCAAAACATGTTTGCTAATCATTTCAATAGGACTAGAAGACATCACAAGAGGATTATATGTAGATAAACTATTTGTGTGTCATATATTTACATAAGTACAGAGGAAAATTACAAAACATACATCAATATTTACACTTAAATATTACAATAAATATTGGGTACCTTGGTGAGTAGTTGTGTAGATGAAATTGTATTATAAATGCCTACATTTTCTCTCTACCAAATAAATGGCAGAGTGTCTAGTGTGGTCATCAACTGAATAAACAAAAAATCATTGTTATTCACTTCAATCTAATATACAACAACATACATGTACAATGAACCATAAAATTAATTAATACTTAAAAATAACCTCTGTGTAGGTATATACATGTGTAGTAGCAACAACACACATGCTTATATGGCATCCAAAATCCTACTGCAACATTTAAATTTTTGTATATATTATTGAGCTTTCTACATGAAAAATAATAATAATTTTTTAAACTGTACAAATATTTTAAATTTAACAAGTTTGAAATTTATTTGAAATAAGTAAAATACTAAAGGTACATGGGAATTTGTAGCCAAGGTGTCTAAATACAATGTAGATGACTGAAACATAGTGATATTAATGTCATCTAGGCCCAAAAAAATACCACCATGAGTGGGTTTCATGATATCCTCCTCCTCCTCCTCAGGTCTAGTGCATATAGCACCACATGATCTACAATAGTCAGTTCTTTTAGTAGTAATGCTATATTAATCTTTGTCATGTCCACCCTCACCATCAAGGTATGAGAAACTTAGCTCTATGTTGAATGAGGGTGTTAATAAGCATTTTAAGTTAATGAAAAGTATCAATCTCTATATTATCCTTGATTGTAGAGGGTACGATCTCAAGAGGATGTGGTTTGTTGATATGTACTCTAATAGATTGATTAGGTGCATGATGTGCACCTGAACAATCCTACACAGAGCCTTTTCCTTTACCTTGAAACTCTGAGAAATTAAAATAGCTTATAAATTCATTCAACACAATCTCAAAATATGGTTTTCACAAAAAATACATAAGGACATCATTATTATTATTTTAAGGTGGGTCATCAAAGACAATCCACCATTGGTCCCAAATTTTTTTGGATCAAATCATGGGTGAACCAATGGATTGTAATTTATTTGGCCATCACATCTAGTGACACAATAGGTTTTCCATCATTGAATAGGGCACAAATTTTGGATTTGGATCTATGTTTATCTCTCATAAAAACTATAGATAATTTTTTAAAATAATATTCCTTATATCTATTTCTATACTCAGCCCATCTATCAATTTGACCCATTAATGACTCAATTTCACTTAATAATGTTTGTACCATGTTTTCTAGATAAATTTAGTGGGGGTTGTTTGCATATGGATCCCTCGATATGCTAATAAAATTCTCAAGTTCAATCTTATTTTCAATCATATGGGTTACTAAATCCTCTTGACTACCTTAGGGGCTTGAGGAATTATAGGAGGGCTAGGAGAGTTTTGTGGATGAGGAGGGCTAGGTGGATTTTGTGGGGTAGGCAGTCCATAGGAGGGTTTTATTAGTTAGGAAGTCCAAAAGAGGGTTTTGTGGGTTAGGAGGGATAAGAGGGTCAAGTTGTTGTTCATTGCAACTTGGCACATTAGTCTCAGCATGTGTTGAAAAAATAATAATAATAATTTCAAGAAAAATGCAATAAAATTAACTAATTATTTTTATAAATACACTAAAACAAAGTTTCATACCTCTCTTTTAGTGTGTATTATTGATTTGAGTTACTAGAGTGTTTTTTTATTGCATTGGTCTCCCTGTCAACCATATATTTCCTCTTGTTGTCTCCTAGTCACAGTTTGCATCGATGGAAAATAAATGGAATTAATATTTTTTCTTTGGTTATAAAGTAATAGATCCACATACAGGGTTATATTGATTTATAATGACATACATGATTTTAACGTGTTAAAACTACACACATAGTTTTAATGTATTAAACCATGTATGCAATTTAGGCTTGTTGATCACCAAGCCTATGTCATAGAACCATGGATGCACTTTTCAAAATTGTGTATGCAGAATCATTTCCAACACTCTAAACACAAATTTTTATCCACTTGTTGGCCCCCATCTCCATGCACTTACCCAAAATATTAATTTATTACATATGACTATATATATTATGATTTTATTATAATAATTACTTAAAGATATTAATATTTTAATATCTGATCTAATAAGATAATGACACAAATGACTTTTTTATCTTATTTTTTATGAAATGATAGATATGAATTTTCCAAAGATGGAAAGTTAGTTAGGAAAAAGGGAGTCTCTCCATAATGACATCAAAATACCTATGATGAATAATGTCCCCAAATGGCATCCTAACACCATAAATTATATCAATGCACTAAGTGTATAAATGCCCATAAAAATACTAGTCAATAGAGAAAACAAGCTCATAATATCTTAGAATCCACCATTTTTATAGACATAAATGAAAGCAATCTCACTTGATTTTTAGTGATTTTTTCAAAACTAATAAATTTGTATTTCAGCTACTTCATCCATATCTCAAATATAAAGAAAAAAACCTTCAAAGCTCTACATTCATACAACTTATGGAAATTTTGTTGTATCTTTCAATTTATATAATGGTGAGAGAAAATGAGAATGAAAAGGAAGAATAAAAAGGAAAAAGAGATGAGCCTCTACCATTGATGGCATTGAAACATGTTTCTCTATTATGCCAGTCTGTGGAGGATTCCATTTAATTCTATGATAAAGTCATGTGGCTTGTGCCTATTAAGAGACAAAGGGCCTTTGACTTTGGTGGAGCTTGGTAAAATCCATTTCTTTATTACAATAATATTCCCATTCTTTTTTAATTTTAGTCTTTCTTATTGGAAATTATATATTCAATGAATATATATTTTAGAGACACACATTTTTCTCTTTAGAAATATACTCAAATGCACTTTTCAATCATTCATATAATATATTATTGAACATTAGAATTAAATATGTTATTAAACATTAGAATTATAATATATTATTGAACATTAAATACAATATTATTATTGAACATTAAATACAATATTATTATTAAATATTAAATACAATATTATTATATAATAGAATATAATATAACATATTTGTAATTATTAGAAATATAATATATTATTGAACATATTAAATATAATAATTATTTCTAT
This sequence comes from Torreya grandis, assembly GCA_037957365.1. Taxonomy (NCBI): domain Eukaryota; kingdom Viridiplantae; phylum Streptophyta; class Pinopsida; order Cupressales; family Taxaceae; genus Torreya; species Torreya grandis. Next base: position 547,948 of record JARHVA010007240.1, on the reverse strand, counting down.
AATACATTGTAAGAATATGATATTTTAATAATAAGTAGCATATTATTATTATATTATAATATTATAGTTTATACATACATGCATGCATGCATACATACATACATACATACATACATACATACATCTATATATATATATATATACATAAACATATATATACATATATACATATACATATATATACATATACATATACATATACATATACATATATATACATATACATATACATATATATATACATATATACCTATATACACTTACATACATATATATATATATACACACACACACACACACATATATATATGTATATGTATATGTATATATATATATATATATATATATATATATATATATATATATATATATATATATATATATATATATATATATATAGACACATATATATATGTATATATATAGACACATATATATATGTATATACATATACATACATATATATATATATATATATATATATATATATATACACACATATACATATACACACACACACACACACACACACACACACACACACACACACACACACACACACACACACACACACACACACAGATACTCTGTGTGTGTGTGTGTGTGTGTGTGTGTGTCTATATATATATATATATATATATATATATAATGGATAGGTATCAGGGTTGGTGGGATCCCTACCCAAATAAAAATAGAAAAGAAGATTGATGGCTTGGATTCATAATATAACACGGCATATGACCAAGACATATAGAATAAAACACAAAACTAACAGTAACTATATTAATTGTATTAGTAATTTATTAACAACATTTTTACAACTTATTACAAGAATTTGCATCTATCATTCATAAATTATGCATGCTCAACTAACTGTGCTGCCAAATTGAGCAAACTGGAGATCTTATTATCAATTAGTCAAGCAATACCAAAGACTTATCACTCTAACTTAGACTTAACACTTCACTATCTAATAATTCATTCCCATTTGACCCCATAGCCACCACCTTATTTCCAGTCATTGGGCTCTCTAGGCCACGCTAATGCACCTCCACTACCTCTTATAAGACTTTAAAAAACTATCAACACATCCTAAACCTCTGACTCTAGCTTACCCAATCTGATCAATAAATATTTTATCCATATTTTTCCCATCCACCATGGCAAAGGAAACAAACATTTATTAAATCCCCAAACTATAAATTTGACAATTTCACCCCACTCAGTGGACTTGTGTGCCTCCTACCTAGCCTTCAACTCCAAGATGGGTGTTTTGAGTGCCACCACATCTAGAAGAACCACTCAATGTTCATTCTATGGCTCAAACTAACCTTAGCATAGGCCATCAAATTCCTCCACCAATTTTAGTAGTTTCACAAATATTGCTTCCAATTGCCTAAAGAAAGATAAAAAATTACATCGAGACCATATTTCCCTGAAAAGGGAATTTCTTTCAATGAGTCAGCATTTACCTTCTCAATTTTTGCCAGAAGATTCACCCTATATTCTGGTAAAAAATAAATACACCATATCTGTCACCAAGGCCTTATTTGAGACCAATATTAACAAATAGCACTACCAGTTTACAATTTACCTTGATACATTGACTTTACCCCAAGACATCCTCACCCAACACATTCTTAACTGCCTGTAAAAATTTTTCCAAGGAAGCCCAGAATACCTATTTCAATCTGTATGAAGACACTTTACTATCGAAGCCAATGTCCTTCTTCACACAACTTCCAAACACCAATGACCATGTTAGAGCTTCCATATCCATATGATCCATTACCCCACCCTTATACGAATAGTGAATACGACACAAGTCAAGGACTTAAATTATGTTACTCACTACTATAAAATTCCACTATCATTAAGCATCGATTAAACATTCATTAAATGTATTTAATACTTCCCACACCTAACCATAATGACCATCATCATTATATTAACCCTTTTATTTTACAAAAACGTAATGATAATGAATTCAATATAAATTTATATCTACCACCCCTATGTAGTTTTTTCACCTTTCTTTACAATTATCACTCCTTGTTTCTTCACTTTAATATATACCTATATTTTCTAAAAAATCACTACCTTATTAGACTCCTAAAAGTAATGACCACTCCACCATTCTTTAAAATTACTCAAAATTGACCATACTCTAGTGAGAATATTATTAATATTCCAAGCTTTGTCATTATACTTCTTTAAGGCATGGATCACTACCAAAGAATCCCCTTTGATTACTAGATTCTACACTCCACAAACTATCTACAATTTTAGCCCTACCACTAGAGCTTGGGCTTCCAATTAATTATTGGTCCCATCCATTAATTTAATAGAGGCTACTCTTATTATTAATCCACTACAATATTCACTACACAACTTAAAACCAAAGCACCTAAATTACCTCTACAAGATCTATCAAAATTTATATTAAGCCAACCAATGCTAAGAGGTCCCCAAAATGCCCTTGACCTACTACTTAACTTTTTATTTATTACTAATGATCAATTAATGTGGGGGGGGGGGGATGTGGGGTAATTCCAACTTGTAATGTGCCCCTTCTTTTATTTTACTTGAGTAGATACCACCTCCAAGATATAAATCTCCACATCTTGCAAACCCACATGAAATAGTCATTCCAAACCTCCAAATATATGATGATTCCTTTCTTCCCATATTGACCATAAACTCTACAAGGAATAATTTACATCTCCATTAACTATACAAGGAATTATTTACATCTCCATGAGGCCAAGTTGAGAAATCCTTATTAAGAGAAGAAGACCATGCCCAACACTAGTCAAACTTACAACACAACCATGACCAACACCACATCACAAAGGGACATTCAAATAATAAATAATCTATCATTTCATCCTTATATTTAAATAAAAAATATATATAGGGACCCTAAAATCCCATATTCAAATCTTATCATACACAAGGATTCTCTTTTGAGCTACCATCCACACAAAGGTGTTTGCTTTCAATAACCCTTCCTTCCCCTAGCATAAATTACTTGCTTAGGTCACTGAAGTGTGTGTATCTTCCACCATTTGGTACCCCAAATTTACTACATAATTTCCAAATTTGGCCCCCATGAAATGAAGCATATCTTCCTTATTATTTATAAACACCTTTCTTTTATTCATACATTTAGAAATAGTTCTACTCTGATCCATCAAAAAAGGCAAGTTTATCAAACTTTTCCACTTCTAGTGAGCTAGGCCCTAACTACTATGAACTTACAAATAGTCTATGACCTTGCTTCCCCAATGGGTAATAATAAAATCACACACCTCACTCACATTAAGAATTTACACTAAAGGCCTAGGACCAATCCTTAAATCCAATAAAAAATCAGCTCACCTTCCATTGTTGATAGTCTAAGAGACATGCTCAGTAATAATATATCTATTTTTTAGTAAGAAATTCCACATGTGAGAACCTTTGGGTGGATTCACCACATCCACCATAATCCATGGTACCTCCAAACCAAGATACCTATGTCAAAGGATTATTCAATAAAGATACTTTGGCTGTTCTACCATAACACACACCAATTTTTCCCCCAAAGCTTGATTTTGAAGTTGTAGATTTTTTATCCCTACTCCAACCATATTGTTTTTGTATGATCTATCCCATTTGAAAAATGGAATCATATTTTTATCTACAAAACCTTACCAAAGGAATTCATTCATAATCTTATTTAGGATACTAACCACACAAATAGGTGGTTTAAGCATTGAAAAAAAATGGCAATGCACTCAAAGATTATTTAATCAAAGTAATCCTCCCTACCAAAGAAAGCCATTTACATTACTAGGAGGCCAACTGGTATTTCAATTTCTTTATTAAATCTTCCAATTAACCAAACTTACCTACTATTATAAAAATAGTGACCCTAATATATTTACTAGGAACCTTACCAACTTTAAAATTGAGATTTATCACAATCTCCCTTTGCTCTGATTCCTTACAATTAATAAAGTACATCTCTGGTTTTCCTTCACTAACTACTTCATATGAAGTTAGCTCATAGTTTTTAAATAAATATTTCAACTCCCTTATTTCTTTGAGTATTTCATGCCCAAAAATGAAAGTATCATCATCAAAATGATGATGAGTTAAGTTTTCCATCTCATCCACTATTTTAATCCCAAGTAACCTCCTTTCTGCCTTTGATTGATACATTGCCTTGCCTAAAGCCTCAACCATAATAATGAAAATAGAAGTTGACAATGTATCCCACTATCTAAGACCTCTCCAAGACACAAAAAATACAAAATTGATAACATTAATCAACATAGATAATTTTTTACTAGACACACAACTAAAAACCCATTCACACAAATCATTACTAAGCCTAAATTTTTCCAAAACTTTTATAAAAAAATACCAATTGACCTTATCATAATCCTTACTAATATCTAATCTAATAATCATACATTTATGATGATTATGAGAAAGATAATGGATTATCCCATGTGATACAATGATCCCCTCTTGAATACTCCTTCTTGACATAAATCCCACCTACTCTTGGTATATCAGGTTATCTAGCACATATTTGAGCTGATTTGTTATAGCTTTGGTTATTATTATATACACCAAATTACATAGAGAAATAGAATAAAAATCATTGAATGTTACCTAGGACTCCCCTTTGGAAAAAATAGAAATGAAAGTAACATTGAGATCTAGGGCCACTTTCTTTTTATGATGAGATTGTTCCACCATATTAAACACATATTCACCTAACAAATCCCAAAAATATTTAAATAAAGTTATAGGGAAGACATTAGGTCTTAGTGCTTGGTCCCTCACCATCGATAAAACCAATACTCTCATTTATTCAAGAAAAAATGGAGTAAGTATTTGTTCATTTTTATTTTATAAAATCAACTTGGGAATTAGCTCCAAATTCACCTTATGTGTCCTCAAATTAGATGTTTATTCCCCTATTAGTAAGTTCGAGAAAAAGATCACAACCTCATCTTTGATAGCACTCTAAGAGTCCAACAACTCACTACTACTATAATTAATTCTTGAGATGTGGGTCACATTACTTTTAAACCTAAAATAATTATGCATTCATATCACCTTATTTAAGCAACTTCACCCTTGATTTTTGATTATAATGGATTTCTTCCTGAAGTAGCAATTCCTTATATTCCTTCATCAGCTTCTTATCCATAGTAAAGGCTATCGTATCCATGCCAACCTTCATCACCTATTGGTTAAAAACCTATACATCATATTCAACCCACCCTTTTTATTTCAAAACGTTTTAAAAAATGACTCTCACTCCAATTTTTAAGACACCTTTTGATGAATTATAACTTAAATATTTTATACATGATTGAGCCTGTCAATGAAGGATAATTTTTCCACCAATCCTTTACCAACTAAAAAATATATAGATCCCTGAGCCACATCATTTTGAACTCGAAAGGAAACCAACTAGCTAGTCTATCTCTTTCAACCTTAAAAGATATTGAAAATGATCTGATCCAAAAATCACTAACACTAAACTATCCACATTCTAATTGTTCTCTAACCAAATTGGATTGATTAAAAATCTATCCAACTGCTCAATAATATTTATGAAACCTTCTCTCTTATTATTCCATGTAAACCAACCATATTTTTTAATGACATCCAATAATTCATTTTCCTCCATTAACCTATAAAATTTTAGTTTTGAGGGCATTAAGCTCATCGCACCACCTAATGTTTCATCTAACTATAAAATTGCAATAAAATCACCCCCAAATAATGTTTTTATAAAGAAAATTATCATGAATCATCACCAGATCTTTCCATAATTTAATCTTTAGTCTGCATCATTTATTCCATACACATTAAAAAATAAAAATTTAACATTCGAGGAATAACTAAAGTACTTGGCATAACTGTCACTAGAACATCGATGCTACAACTTCCACTTTAGCCATAAATGACAACCAAAGTACTACTAATCCACTAGAAGCTCCAGTCACTTCTACAAAATAACTACTCCATCTTGACTAAATTTTTCATCAAATTAGCTATTTCATCTAGATTTAACTTAGTTTCTTGAATTAGAAGCACTTTAGGTACTTACACAAATATAAAAAATTTAATAAATGTCTCTTGTTAGTGGAATTCAAAACCCTAACATTCCATGAGATTAGATTCATAAGATTGGATAGAGGAATTTCCACACCCCACTTTCAAGATTACATAAATTGATTCAAAGTGCCTTATAATCCATCTAAAAATTATCTAACCACCTTTTCCTTACCATATTGTTACCCCCTTTTCTTTTTAGGACCCCAATTTGGGTGTGACAATGAGCACTAAACTTGAGAAATTGAAATAACCTCATGAGAATTCAACTCCTCCTATAAGGCATCCTCATCCTCCTCCTTTGAATCACCCTCATCTTTGTCACCCTCAAATATCCCTAGATGATTTTGCATATCCCTCAGTCCCTAAAGTTCATTATTTTAAATGCCTTGAGGAAGCTATAATAAAGATAAAATCATCTGAGATTATTTCTTACTGAAATCACACCCCATAATAGAAGAGGATAGGAAACATTCACTCCTTTTATCTAATATATTTATCAAATATTGGGTCTCCCCAATATTCAACCTCTATATTTGTGATAATGCCTCTTTTTCCTTTCCCTTATCAGAAATAACCAACCCCTTTCAAGCCACCTTAGGGTCCAAGCCTGGCACCTCAAGTATTATATTCTAAACATGTTTCAAATTTTGTTTATTACTTAGAGGATACTTCTCCCTAAAATTTCAAAAATATTTCACATGACCTAATTGGTGATATTGAAAACATCTGAATGGGATTTTTTCAATGTTTACTCACTTCCTCCAAACTTGCCCATGAGATTTGATCAATATATTTTATAGAATATCCTTGTCCAAATACATTTGAATCATTACCCACAAATATGAGGCCAAAATCCATCTTCATAAACTATATCAATATAAATGAATACAACTAATAAACTAGCCAATGCTAATAAACACTCCTTACTCTAGTATTCCATTTGGAGGCCATAGAAATAAATTCAAACTAAAAACATCCCATTTTAAGATAATAAAGGATAAAAATTAGGGAAACATATCCAAATCAATATCCCCACACTACCCATCAACCAAAAGGGATATTTCAAAATGATTTATCTATTCTCCTTGGAGCTACACATAACCCAAAAAAAACCTTTAGGAAGAAAACTCACCTTAGAATCCTTGCCCCAATTTTTATTGACCTAGTGTTTAACTTCCCCTAACACTGAGCGTTTTCATGCAGATTTTAAAATTAGGGAAAAATTTGATATAAGTTGGAAATTTACATCAAAGGATTTTGATTCCCATTCTAATTCCTCTAGATCTCCAATCTGTAGACCATCCTTTGTTCCTTGCTCAAGCAGCTCCTAGTTGTCTTGAACAATTGCCTTAGTCTTATCCAATTCATGTCTCAAATCCTTACCTAGAGGATGTGCATTAGTTTTAGTCACAAAAAGAATAATATAAGATTTCACCCTATCCTTCAAACTATCTTCTTGATCCTCTACCATTCCTTCACCCTCAGTTCCCACTTCTTGCCACTTAACACCTCCATCAAAACATAACTAGTCTTGCATCACATGGATTTCCTCCAATTATATATATAGATCCCTCCTATCATAAAAACCCTTGCCAACTAAATTTTTTTTCTATTTCTTTCATCCTTTCATGTTTGCCTACTCTTACTCCCACTACCACATCATCACTCTCTTCAACCATCAATAAAATGTTATATATATATATGTAATATTAATACTATATTCTATAAATATTTTATACCTAGAATAATTATAATGATGATGATGGATTAATATTCTTAAAGACTTGGGATTATGAAGTTAAGAACATTATCGATTAACTACATTACATGGCAAGTAACTTTGACACTAACACTCCATGTTGGCAATGGATTTGACATAGTTAAGTTCATTAGGAGATCAACTCAACTTTCTCTACTTCCCATCAAATGATGTAACCCCACCATGGAATATACTTTAAAATATCTAGATATAAATTATTTTTGAATATTCTCTTATTATGTACAAATAATCATTTATAATGTAATGATTATGTTAGAGTTGTTTAACAAATATTTCAACATTGAGATTATGCTTTTGTTTTTTAAGATATTTTTTATATAAAAAATTCAACATAAGTCACAATGGACACATTGTGTAGGAGAAATGGACTAATGTTTTTTGGTTGCATGAATTTATTTGTATTTTTCATCTATAAAATTCAATTAATTTTTTTGGTAAATCATGTGAAAGTTTTTGGATAAATTTTCAAAAAATCTATAAGATAATATTAAATATTTAATTATTTTAATATCTCTTTATTCTACTATTAACTATATTAATATTTGAAGTGCAATGTTAAATAAATGATTATCATCAAAAAAATATAAGATAAATATGATCTATCACCAAATTTAGTCCCTAGTAGGAATTATTACTAGGATTTTCCCCCAAAGGTGTAATCAAATGAATGAAAAGATCATATGAAGTGTGTCATTGAATATAAAGATAAATATAATGTATAAACATAAACAATTATCAATAACTCTTATGACTAAAGAAACCAAGTATTCATTGACATGTATGTAATGGAAACAAAAAGTTTAAATCTATGAAAATAATATTGTATAATCAAAACACATTGCATTGATGGGGTCAAGAACACAACTACTCCAAAAACTAAAGTAAAAATATAAATAAATTTTTTGAGCAAAAAAAAAAAGAGAAATATAATTATTCATTATCATAATAAAATAATATACAATATCTTTTATTAATATTCAACTCTTATATAGAGTTGACATGCACAACTAAAATCCTATATAAAATAGAAAATAATTTGAGTTAAATGAAGTTATTATTTTTAGTAGTTTTCAATACCTACTATTGTTAATAAAGTTTATATTCAAGCTAAAATGGGACTACATATTTCCAATATTCTTATACATATCTAAAACAAGATTGGAATTTGCATAAAACTATCAGTTCACACCTAATTACAAAAATATTAAATTTTCATTTAAAAAAATAAAATGCAATTTTCAACCTTTATATGGTCAATTTTGGGCTTGAATATTGTTGAGAATACCAATTAAAAATTAACAAAAATTAAACTACATGGATCTCTTCAATCTCTTCATTTATAAAACAATTCAAATAGGTTCCTAGATCAAAAGTCATGGCATCTACAAGATATGTATCACATCATTTTCATTTGGTTGAAAATAACATAACTCTTGTAAGTTACTCTAATTAAACTTATGTTATTTTTCCTTGTCTAGATTATTCAATTCTCATTCAAAAATTTAAATGTTATCTTACTAGTGTAATCTTCCCAATGAACCAAATATTTTTTTTAACTATCCTACTTGGTATCCACTATTTTCTTAATCAAAACTCATGTTATATTTTATTTATTTTTTATTGGCAAATGCTAACTCCAATCCACATCTTATTCTTATTCCCCTTCATTATCCTCTCTATAAAATGCATATAATTTTAAATTTTAACTTCTAGATAAATATCTAATTTTTTTGACAAGTTTATCTCTTAAGCATTGTCATTTATTTTCTTCACAAGTTTTTACACGTTGATTTTATTATAATTCAACTTGTTGTATGTTCATTGGGGAAATATTTCCTTTCTCATATATACCATCACTAAATATACTTCCCCAAATACCTTTGGCCTTCTTTTTACTTTTATTCATACCTTATACTTGTCATTACTTTCATGTAACTTTATCTTTACTTCATCTGATAATTGATGTATGTGCTTTGTTAATGCATTTGCATCACTATTACCTCACACTACAATCGGTAACAACACCAAGTCTAAAACACCCTCAAGATTTCTAACATAAGTAATTTAGAATGGTGATTTTATTATTTACCTATCTACTAAACTAATATATGTAAATTATACCTCTAGTAAAGCCAAACACCATTTATTGGGATTTTGTCCAACAATGCATCTTAGCAAATTTTCAAAACTCCATTGGTTAAAAATTTCCAATTGGTCTCTACATAACAAAAAAAAGATTTGTAGTTCAAATTTTCTTTTTAATATGTAATATACATATGTACAACAACATCCATATGAATATTCACATAAGATATGAAGTGATAAACTTATGTGTGTAACTTGTCTTAATTTAAGCCTATGAGGTGAGCATTCTAGACTTAGTCAACAAAGCTAAATAAACTAAGTAAAATTTAAATAAAATGTGTAGATATATAGATATTTCACTAACACCCTCCCTTGAGTTATACATATGGAAGTTTAACAAAAAATAATTACCACTCAAAATCTTTTGAAAATTAGTCTCAATAACTAGGCCTAATAAGTACCCATTTAAAAAATATTCCCTCGTAATGAAAGGAAAGGAGAAAAATCATAGGAAAAAAATCCCCCTAAAAGAGAGACAACAGAAGGTCTTAGAGACATTTCTTAATGAAATAGTCACTTGCATAAAGAAGTTATAAACCAATCTACCAAATAATAATTGCAATAATGTATAATTTAATAAACTCTAATGAAGTTAGGATTAATGAAGAGCCACCAAATATTATTAGGATCAAAGAGAGATACAAATATAATGAAATTATATAAAAAATATAGATGACATAATATTACTTGAATCACCAAGAGAGATAAAAATCTACACGAGTGAGACAACATAATACTACTTGAACCACAAAAAAACTGGATCTTGTCAAAGATTTACATGACACAATGCTAAGATTCTCATAAATGTTGATCAATTGATGAATATGTATTTTATAAAAAAATATCAAATAGTTTATATAATATAATAATTCACCTTCATAAACAACAAACCAGGAGTGAAGTTTATATAAAAAGTAATCCAATAATTGTTAATATGGTGCATGCTCCATCTCACTAGTGTGCATGGGTAACTAGCTATTGTATTTTCATAGTACATAGGAACAAAACTAGGTACATATATTACTCAAATATGAAACCAAAAAATATTTAAACATAATATAACACCTCCCATAATGTTGAGTAGGTGGAATGGATGAAATAAGATACCAATATGAGTGGTCTAAATCCATTACTTGAACACCAAAAAAGATAGAAGCTGGGTATGCTAGAAAATACTCACTAAAATTATATGGCCTACATGTCAAGGTGTTGAATAATACATAAAATATTTCTCAAATAAGGATGGCCCTAGTGGTAATGGGAGATAATAACAACTAAAATAGATAAAGGGTACATCAAACAAGGTACACATGCATGAAGGTAGAATAGATTGTGAAAATAAGCCCCCATGATACTTTATAATTAAGTGTGAGTGTAATATATCAAAAAAATAAATGAAAATGACTAAGATAGTGTATACACAAGAATATCTCCAAACAAGGAGATTGTCTATCTATCAAATAAAGTCCATATCAATGTGAAATCAACTCCCAAAAAAGGGAACATTGTTGAGCCATGAAGAAGAGCACCAAAGAGAAAAGAGGGCCTAAAAAATAATGCCTAATATGATATATTTCATACTTATATATAATAAAATGGTGTTTAAAATAAGACACATGCATGAAGGTATATGAGGTTGTGAAAAAACATAACAACTCCCCATGGTACTTTATAAAATGGTGCAAGTATAATGAAAATATTATTAATGGAGGCCCCATATATTTTTTTCACTTTATAAGTGAGTGCATTTTAGATTTATTAATTTGGTTCAACATAGTTTAATAGAGTTATATAAGTAATAAATTACAAAAAAATATTGAAATATAGGTTTGATATAGAAATGAACCAATTTGAAGTCACTACTATGAATAACATGAAAGATCATGCACATTATTAAAAAACATGTTGATTTAATGTACAGATCAAAATATATGATTGATTGAAGGTTAAAAAAAGAGGAAAAGTCTGTGAATTTTGTAAATCCTATAATTTCTAGAAAAATTGGCCACCAAAATGGAAAATAAACCTCACCATTGTGAATATCTCAAAAAAATAAAAAAATGAATTTATTTTTTACCCCTAGGACTTCTAGATCAAAAGATATGAGCCTTCAAAGTTTTTTAATAAAAAATAAAGTTGTATTGATGAGGGGTTGGCCATTAGGGGATAAAAATTGAAGCAGGTAGTCACATAGATGCTAAAATATAGAGTTAAAACACCATAAGTTGGTCATTTGGGTGCTATAAAATATTTTACCAAAAAAATAAATTGGGGGATTTGAACCCCTAACTTGTATGCATATGGAAGCTTCCATGAACTTAATATAACCACCACATCACATTTAACATTAATATATTGAGTGATAAGTATTTATTAATAATAAATAAAGTCAACAAAGTAAATAAATAAAATTTTAGATAGGGTTTTGAATATAACACCTTAGAAAATCTCCCATAACCATTGCACCAAACATGCCATGCTTCCATAAAAAAGAAGGGTTCATATATATATTTGTTTGAAAAATAACATAAAATTGATACTTGTGTATGTGTTCAAATAACTAAATGGACAATAACAAGGGGTTACCCCATCACCAAATGTAACTTTGAAAATTTCCCTTCACATTCAAACACTCACCACAAGTGCCTCAATGCTACATATTTTACAAACCAAGGATTTTCCAAAATATATTGATGAGATGAATCCAATGATTCAAACTTTGACCCACATTTTTACAAAATAAATATTGACTTCTTTAATAATCATTGATTATCTTATAAATCATAATTTTCAAAAATTCAAAAATCAGTAGATGCTCTGAACAATCATTTTTTTTTAAATTATATTTTTTTGAGAATTATTCACAAAAAATAGTGGCATCCACATATTAAAACTTGAGCTAATTTCCAAGACTAAGACTATCTTCTTTGGGCCATTTATACCAGACCAAGATTGTGCTCTTTGGGCCAATTTAATTCTAGACCAATCCCCTTGCATGTATCCTTGCTTGAGGGCATCCTTTCTTCCATTTTGTGCCATGGTATTTGAAATTGATTTGGATGACACCCTACTCAAACAATACAATAACATCATTATTTTGCCACTCACTATAGAGGGAGCCAAAACATTGCCTATTTTTCCTATAAACCAATTGCATACCTTTGTTCAAAAAGAGAAAACACATGTGTTGAATAGGAAACTTGTAGACCCACGCTAACATAACCATATCATTATGTATACACCCTAAATTGGTCAGGAAACCACACATATCATGTCTTTTCATAGTCCTCTTCACAAGAGACTCCAACTAGAAAATATGAGCCTTGTTCGCACTAGCCATGTCTTTGTTTTGCTTGTCTTGGTCTTATTTCTCACTTTTATCATCTTTTCATCATCTCAATCAACTGATCTATACCCCTAGAGACTTTCAGACTTGGCCTATGTTAGTCCCAATCAATTTTTATAAGTCCTAAACAACAAAATTCTAGTGGACTATATCACTTGGTACTCCTATCCTACTTAGCACTATTGTAAAATGGTCATTTTTCTTTGCTTAAGAGGTCCCAAACCCTTCTTAGACCCTCAAGTTTTATTTATCTTTTTGATGTCAACTAGTGTGAATAATGATTCTAAATTAAAAATAAAGAGTCTCCCATATAAATGAATTCACAAGGCATTTATATCTACCACTTACTACTTTAGAACAATAAATAATTAAAATCAATCAATAGTATAGCCCAAAATTCTACATCAGACATAGATTTGCATGCTTGGTCAAGGAAGGGCCTAGGCAAAAGTTCATTATTTCATATACCATACACTTTGATATGAACATTCCCTAAGGTAGAACTAAATTTGATCTAATACCCTATATTGAGGGTTAATGTAGGTAGTAATTAGGATAATAGGAGTTCTAGATCGTGTCATCATACTTCCGCTAACCTAGTTTTTTTATCTTTTTACTTTTGATATGTTTGTTATTTTATATGTGTAGGTAGACTTTGTTTTTTATAAGAAAATAGGTCATAAATTGGCACATATAGGTTATTTTGAAGAAAATAGGACACCTACAGGACCCTAAGATTAGAATGTCCTAGAATCCAGAACCAGAAATCAAAATAGACAATAGCGCTAGAATTGGACAATAATGTAGGACACCAAAGTGTCCAATTTTTTGTGCTCCTATACTTCCACAAAATGAAATCCAAACTCATGTTTAGGACACCTTCCTAGTCCTACATAGCCATTTTCAACCTTTGTATCAGTCATCTTAGTTTGTCTCTAGCTAAGTTATATTTCTTCTCATTTATTGCTATTTTTAAAAAGGTGAAAAAAACAAATAGTTGCACAAATTAGGACTGTATTTATTACTATATTATGTACTAATTTAATAATCTATACCATTAACTAAAATATGAATAAAACTCCATTATCCCCCAAAAATTTAAATCATTTTGATGACCCTAAATTACTTCAAACAAATCTCAAACCCTAGGTACCCCTAGGGTTTTCCTTCACATTTTTTGTGCAAAAATTCAATTTTAAAATTTTGATTTTTTATATATTTTTTAATTCAAATTTATTTTAGAATTCAAATTATTTTAATAATTTCAAATTTATAAAATTCTAACCCAAGACCCTATAGTTCTAAACTAGGTCCTCAAACCCCATGCCTTCCTTACAATTTTAAAATAAAATTGTTAGAATTTTTGTAAACTATTTTGAGTGTTGAAAATATTTTCAAAATCTATATGTTAGTAGTTATTCTTTAATTTATTTGCTTAATATCACTTTTACATACTCTCTTTGGTGAAATACATAAAATGGCAACTAAGGCACTTCTTCCCTCTCATCCTATAGATAAATTTCAAAAATATTCTCATAATTATGATAATGAATGGACAAATTTACAAAATTTCACATTAGCCAAAAATGAGGAAAATGACTTCATTTACAATGAAGATAATTACTATTTTTTTAATGAGGAATATGATGATGCCTATTGAAGTGATAGTGAAGATAAAGTAGATGCATCTTCTTCTCCCAAACCTATCTCTTTTCTTCCCTCTTCTAAAGAAAATAAATTCAACAAATGGGAAATTTACTTTTCACCTCATTATCCTATGCATAATGTATTAAATGTACAAATTAGTCATGCAATTCCAAGTAAACCTCTCATTGGTGATAATTTTCTTGCATTTGAAGATAGCTTCTCCCTCTCTTTTTCTACTTATATGTTCAAATTATAACAATATAAACAAAATCAAATCAAATTTCCAATGCATAATTCAAATGATCAACCTCATGTTCTTAACTCTACTTTTTCATCTCAAACAATACAAAATAATGTTTAAATGATAACTCTCTTACTCTTACTTCTCATATTGAAAATAAAAA
>JARHVA010007240.1:467500-525000 GCA_037957365.1 Torreya grandis | reverse complement strand
TAAAATACCAACCTTGTTTTTATTACTATGCCACTAGTCATCACTTTTGGCTCAACCTCCTCTATCATATATTTTGTCCCTCTCCCAAAAGGGGGGTGTCATTCATACTATTCCTATTTCTACACTTACCTAGCGTACCCATCCACTCTCATAAGTAGATACACCATGGTTCTTATACATACACCATTCAAATTTAGCTCAGATTAGTTGAGATATATAGTTACTTAGATTATGTGGGTCACTCAGCATTACTCAGGACATTCATATGGATGTACCTTCAATTTATAAGTACATAAAATATTAATATATAGTGGTTTAGATTATATAGATTCATAGTGATTTTTATATAGATTCATAGTGATTTTGATATAGATATAGAATAAAATACTAGATTTGAGGACATGTACATGTTACACATCTCACACATACAACTTCATACAACATGACATAGTTACAAAATCAAATAACAAACTATAGGCATAGTGTAGAGCACAATGTTTTGGTCTCTAGTTTTTCACATGAGGCAAGGCAATATATGGCATAGCACATGTGGTTATATAAATTACCAAACTGTATAGACACATCACTTAAATATGAGATTTGGGGGCATGGCATAAATTTTCATGTTCTTTATCACTTAGTATTATATAGATGAATGGTAAGAAATGTCATTTTCTTCTTACACATTGACTAGATTTTTAGGTTACACCATATATACCTAGGTTAGACTGCACAATTATCTACAAATTTTGGTCCATTTAATTATTCAAATCTAGAATCCATGAGTTTGTGTGGGATAGAGGATAAACATTAATTTTGAGCCTCCAAGCACTTCTCAATTTTAGTTCAGATATTCAGAGTGGGGGAATGATAGATTTTGCTCTTCCTAACATACAAATTTTATACATACATCTAGATTACATGAGTTTATGTGGGATAGAGGACAAACTTTGGTTTTGGGCCTCTGAACATTCCTTATCTTTAGTTAGATTCAGTATAGGGGAAAAATTTTACCTCCTCCATGATACAAGCATTCCTCATGTAGATTTAGTACAAGGGGCATCCATTCGATGGATTACTTCTCTCTCTAGGCATTATTTAGATCTCTATCCACTTCCTTAGCTAGGAAATGAGTTGGACACTTGCAACACATTCACCTCCATGTAGGTAGGTTTAGGTATGCATTTTCATCCTCTTTATTTTACTCTATTGTTTCATTTCATTGCATCACTAGAATAAAAAGGGGGGAAATGTATATTCCCTAAATTTTTCAAGCAACCACACATATCATGTCTTTTCATAGTCCTCTTCATAAGAGACTTTGACTAGAGAATATGAGCTTTATTAACACTAGACATGTCTTTGTATTGCTTGTCTTAGTCTTGTTTCTCACTTTTGTCACCTTTTTGTCATCTCAGTCAACTAATTTATACCCTTAGAGACCTTGAGAGTTGGTTTGTGTTAGTCCCAACATATTTTTTAGTGTTTTGGACAATAGAAGTCTGGTGGACTATGTCACCCAGTGCTCTTACCTTACTCAGCGTTGTATTCTAATGGTCATTTTTCTTTTCTTAACGGGTCTAAAACCCTTCTTAGTCCCTCCCTTAAGTTTTATTTACCTTTTTGATGTTGGCTGGCATGAATAAATCTCCTAAATTCAAAATAATGAGTATCCTATATAAATGACTTTAAAAGTCATTTTACATCTAGAACTTACTACTTTGGCACAATAAATAATTAAAATTAGTCAATAGTATAGCTCAAAAAATTTCATCACACATAGATTTGTTGCTTGATCAAGGAAGGGCCTAGATGAAATTTCATTCTTTCATCTACTGTGCATGTTGATTATGCACATTACCTAAGGGAGAACTACACTTGATCTAAGACCCAAGCTTGAGGGTTAATGTAGGCAACTATCAAGACAATAGGGTTTCTAGGATCATGTGATCGTACTTACCCTAACCTAGTTTTTTTTCCTTTTTCCTTTTGATGTGTTTGTTATTTCATGTGTGTAGGTAGACTTATGGTTTTAGAAAAAAACATGTCATACAGTGGCATATATAGGTGATTGTGAATAAACTAAGACACCTACAGGACCCCAAGATCAAATCACACTAAAATTTGAAACTAGAAATTAAAATAGACAATAGTGCTAGAATTGGGCAACAACACTAGAATCTAAAGTGTCCACTTTTGTTTCTCCTATCCTTTCACAAAATTAAATATATATTTATTTTCATGACACCTTTGTAGTCTTGCACAAACATTTTTAACCTTTGTATAAAAATTCTCAATCTATTTCTAGCTGAATTATATTTATTCTCATTTATTGTTATTTTTATGAAGGTGAAAAAGATAAACAATTGCACAAATCTAGACTATATTTATTGATATATTACATATTGACCTATTAATCTAAACCTTTAACTAAAATAATAATAAAAATCCATTAGTCTCAAAAAATTAAATCACATTACATTTCAAGGAAAATAAGATGGTCAGATCTTTGCTAATCAACTCATGGCTACCTTAAAGACCTCTCTAGTTTTTATTTTATTTGACAATTCCCTACTTGTAAAATATCTAATCTAGTATTAGATCTAAGACAAAGCCAATCATTTCCCATTTAAGGTCCAATATCTATTTATGTAGGATATTACTTTTCTAATCTTTAGCCTACTTAGGTGTTATTTCCTTTGAATATGTTTATCCCACATTCATGAGGATGATGGGTTTATGCCTTACTTCCACTTATATTGGGAAAGTTAGTCTTACATGCATGGGATGGTTAGGATTTTTCTATCTTCTATTTGTAAATCTCTATTGTAAACTATTTGACATAGAATGGATAACATTTAATTTATTCTTTGTGTGCAATGAATTAGCTTCATGATTGTGATAAGGGATTCATGGAGAGATTTTGGTTGAATATTGTTCTTAACTCTATCATGGTATCAGAGAAATCTCTAACTACTATTTTTTGTATTATTTATCTACTCCTTAGATAAGTTGTATGGTTATTTTTTAGATCTAATTTTTATTATTCATATTCAAAACACCTCTATTGTGGAGAGTTTATGGTTTTGATTATGCTTAGATCTATTATGTTTAGATCTAATCAGTCATAATGATTTGTGTTTGACTTGATTAGATCTATTATTATGGCCATACATTTTTTTTTGGAGAAATTATAAATTTTTATTTTTCAAAAAATTGTGACTATCTTGCATATCAATTTTCTCTTCACACAGGTGTCTAATTTATAAAATCATTTCATTGATGGAAAGAAAAATGAAATAGTTTTATATAATGTGGTTATAACAATTATTTTGATCAATATCTAAAGAGATCTAAGGCTCTGAAGTTGACCTTATGATTCTAATTTTATACAATTTCTTTATATGTGATTAAGTAAAAAAATCAAATATTGTATTTAAAGTTAAAACTTGGCATGGAAGATTGATCTAATATAAAAAATATATATGTTTGATTGCTAGCAACTTCTTTCGAATCCACTTTTTCTAGATTTAGTAGAAATAATTTAATTTTCTCCATGCATTTGATATTTTTTAGTGTAATGTTTTATTTTTAACACATTTATGATGGGATAACCTTGTAAAAACTATATATTTTGATCGATAACTCAAAATCAAGTGTTATTTTTTTCAAAACTGTATGTTTTTTATGCCCGATCTATTGGTGTCATTTTTTTTTGTAAAAATTCACTAAAATGTAAAATACCAAATTTGGTGGGGTTATATAATAGCTATGGGGGATTTTCTCTCTCATTATAATTTTATATGCATTTTCAGCTATAACTAATGTCTTATTGGCATGAGCTTTGGCCCACATTACTCTTTCTTAGTCTACACTGTATTGTTTATGCTACTATTGCACTTTATATTATCTTAGACATATTTTAGTTGAGTTTGATGTCCATTGGATGTGCTTTGTAGGTTGCCATTTTTTTTTAGTTGATACTTTGACACACTTGTAGTTTGTGTCATGTCTCCATAAAGGACCCTTTATTAGTACCTTGCCTTATTCTATGAACAAAATTTTCTCTTTTTTTTCTTTGGAGCAACTCTCATGATTGATGATGACTTTTTGACAAGTTGATAGTCTCTTTATTTGAAGCTATTTTGGTGAAGCCTAATGTCTTCCTTATTTTCATTTGGTGTTTAATGGTATATATTGTATTTTTACTAAGTTAAAAAGTGCCATGGGGGTTTTTTAATTCAACATTGTCTACCTTAATGCATTTGTGTGCTCTATTTTGAGCACCTTTTCACTGCTTTGGTTGTTTGTATTTCACATCACCACTTGGGTCTTCCTTCTTTGAGAGATTAAATCTATATTTTCAACACCACTTTTTTTATAGTTAATAGTCTCCCATAGATTGAAATGTATCTATTCTAGTGAATCTCAATGTCCTCATATCTTATTTGATAGTTCGATAGTCTCTTTCAATGTGATATGGATCTATTATAGTGCATACAATGTTAGCTTGTTTGTTGTTTGAGTAGTGGATTTATACCACTTGTGAAAATGTTTTTCCTCCACTCCATCCATTTAGCATTATGGGGGTGTATATACATATTTTTTTTCATCAGTCCATCTAGTCAGTAGTATGGAGGGTGTGGTGTACATTCTATTTCTTAGGTGTTGATCATTCCTTGCACATATATTAATATTTTGTAATTTTTACATTAATGACAATATTTTTGATTGATTTATTTTAGTGAATCCCAATGTCAGTTGTTTTTGTGATCGAGTAGTGGATTCATACTACTTATGCAGATTGAGTTCTTTTGTGACTTGAAAGTACTTGGAGTGTGGATCACATCAACATCACATTTGGGTGAATTTATATCCCTCACTTCTTATTTCATATTTTTTTAGGGGGGTTTCCTATAGGTTTTCTCTCTTTTTTGCATTTTATGAGAGTCATATGTATATGTTGCACTTTTTTGAATATTTTTTGGATTCTTCTTTTATACATGGGTATCTAATTCATGAACTTTATTTACTAAAACCCATATGAGGATTTTTACTTGACATCATGGCCTTTTTAGTAAATTTTATAGTACCACCAGTGTGGTATCCCTACCAGTGACACTAGTGTAGTAACCCCAATAGTCTTTATGCTCAATTCTCAACATCCCCACTAGGATCTACTTAAAAATATATAATTTTTTTAATTTAAATAATATATAGTTTAAATATATTACACCACAAGAATATAATTAGTTATTATATAAAATAATCTAAGTATGATAGCTATAAATGAAGCATACTTCATCATACATCACTGATCACTATCATCATAAGAAACACATCATAATTGTTTATAGAAAATAATTAAAAATATCTATCCATGGCTAGTACAAACATATAGCCATTAATATCAATGCACAATAAATAAGTAATTACATCTCATCATGATAATGTTTCAATAATAAATACAATACAATGTACATATATAAGATACATGGCTCCCAGAGCATAGCTACCCAAACACTAATATCTATGGCAATCTCAAGTATCATCTCCAAGAAATATTTTTATGAAAAGAGAAAGCATTATCTGTGTCCTTTTCCACACTAACCATGACCCAATGATCCCCCTACACTAATACCATCATGGAATGAACCTCCTTTCATGGATGAGTAGATATTGATGGTGCAATAATCTAGAGAGGCAATATGTTACTTATTTGCTATATAATTTCTAAAACTAAACATGTAGTGTATCATATAATCTTTTTCTACTCAATATGTCATAAAAACATGTAAATCATATGCATAAAATGATAATGTCTCACTAAACATTACTTTGACCAATGTTTTCAATAGTTAATGATCTAAGGATCACTCAAATTCATACACACCACTTGATCATATTACCTTTATCTGACATTATGATACTAGTAAACTAGTAAAATTCATGTCACTACTTAATCAATATCATCAACGCAAGATTTGGTTAACATAGCATAACTAATATATTCATACATATTACATCCTGCTTGTAATCATATAACATACAAAACAAAAAAATAATATAATGTATAAATTTATTCCATCAAATGTATGAATGAATCTCTTAATATTATCTATCACCTAAATAATAAAAATGATAACTACAACTTATACCACTAGGTAAAATATACATTTAACTGTACTTTTTAAATACTATAAGTAGTTTTCAAATATACACATAAGTTTACCTCTGTATCATGATATTGTAAATCAGTTTGCTATTTAAATAATAATTCATTGTACAAATGTATTTATCCAGTACACACACACACACACACACACACACACACACACACACAAATACCATGTTCACTGTAAATATTCAACATACATACTCATAAAGTAATAACATTTCTTATCTAGCAATCTATGATATTATTATTTTTGGCTTCTTTGTTCTCTTTTGTCTCTTTTTCCCATGCTCTACTACCTTCCTCTCCCTTGTTCTATGCCTTTCTTATCTTCTTTATATTTTCCATTTCATGGAAAAGGGCATAGCTTTATTTTTAGATTTTTACCTTTATATTTTTTTTATTTTTCTTTATTTTTTAATTATTTTATTAATATCTTTCTTTTGTTATTTTTCCTAAACTTAAAACTTTCCATTTCTCTTTATTCATTATTTATTATTTTCTTCCCTTTTTGCTTATTTTAAGAATTCTTCTCTTTTTCTCTTTTTTTCTCCTTAATGTAAATTATCATATGCTATACTAATTACAATAATCAATATATTCATTAATTAAATTATCACTTCAAATAATTTAAGGACTAATTCATAAATTAATAAACTCAAATTAAATTTAATTATGAAAATCATGTTTTCAATAGCTTTAATGGTCACAGACATAAATCACACAAGATGAAATATATACAACCATTTAGACTATGATAGCAACCATGCATAAAAAATTATCTAATGCAAACGACATCAAAACATATTATGCATTTAACATGTGCTAACTAATATGGTGTGTGTGTGGTTCTAGTTGTTTGATCTATTGTCTCCCAACAACTTCATCTATGTCACCCTCTCTAATGATGCTCTCCCTCCATCATGCTCGAAGGGATGAGTTCTCCTATGTCAAACTCACAAAAAGTAGGTAGTTACACCATAACATCATGACATATATATATATATATATATATATATATATATATATATATAGCTAAACTACAAAATCAACATGATCATAATGTAAACATATACACTAAAACTAATTCATATCAATGTAATCATACAACCTAAACAATATTAAACTATATCATAATAGCATATATATCAAAGCTTAATTAAAAATAACCAAATAAAATTGCTAACTATAAATATCTATAGATAATTACGTAAATTTACTTATCAATAAATCATGATGTAACATCCTTCCTATTAAATCTATTCATCATCCCATATGACTCTTATTCAAACATAAGTTTTAAATTAAAAATATTATTTAGTAGAAAAAATAACATAATATAATAGTATAAAATCAAACAAATAAATATGAAAATCGCCTGTAGAACTCATCATAGTCCTCCCAAGTAACACTATCCTCAAAGTATTGGTCCTACAGGGACTTGAACTATGACATATCTCTATTACACAAATGAAGTTTGAAAGTGTCAATTATCTTTATTAGTTATACCATGACCACCTCGAGATCTATAAACTACAAAGCATTCTAATCCAACACATGTATAGGATCAGCTAATAATTTTTAAGATTAAAAAAATGGAAGACATTATGTAATAAAGCTAGGTTTGGTAGTCATGTAAGACTATACACTACATCATTGACCAATTCTAACACCTCAAAGTGTCCCACATATCTTGGTGATAATTTTTTTGACATCCCAAATTTAATCAATCTTTTTTGTGGCTTAACCTGTAAGAACACTTTATCACCTATTAAAAATTACCCATCTATCCTCTTAAAATTAGCATAGAGATTCTACCTATCATTGACATTGGCCAATATCTATCTTATTAATCTAAATTTTTCTTCAATTTATTAAATCATCTTAGATCTAGAGACTACCCTATCCTCTGACCTATCCCAACTCATTAATGTCTTGTGCCTCCTTCCATACAGTGCCTCAAATGGTGCCATATTAAAATTTTATTGGTATGATTTGGTGTAATCAAACTCATCCAATATAATATAATATTTCCATTTGTATTGATAATCCATGAAATACATATGAATAATATCATCTAACACTTTATTAATTCTCTTAGTATGACTATCAGTCTGTAGGTGATATGTAGTGCTAAAATATAGTTGTGTACCCAAAGTTGAATTTAGGGTTACCTAGAATCTAGTAGTCATATTTGGATCATGATTTAAAATGATCTTATCTAAAAATACATGTAACCTATATACTTATTTTATGAATCTCTTCACAAGAGTAGTTTCATCTTCTGTCAAATTGATTGGTAAAAAATAAGCCACCTTGGTTATTTTGTCAACTACTACCAAGATCATATTATGCCTATTTCATGACATCAGTAAACCTTGGAAAAAGTTCATACTGATCACATACCACTTCCATTTTGGTATATCATGTGGATAAAATAACCCAAATGGATGCACATGCTCAAATTTCACTTGCTGACATTCCAAAAAATGTGACACATAGTCTGCTACATATTTCTTGATTCTCTTCTAGAAATATAATGGTATAAGATATACTATGAGCTTGGTTACTCCTAGATATATCAAATATAAGCCATTATGTAGTTCCTTTAGTACTGTGCTCCACAAATTCTCTAAATCTAGCACATACATCCATTATAATGTAAAATACCATCACTCTCCAATCTGAATCATTTATACCAAGGATTTTGAGAATTCTCAGAAAATGATTTTCAAACTTGATCATAGAATCCATATCCTATAAATAATTCAATCACTTTATATATGAAAGTAATCTTGATAGTAGCTATAACTAATATGTATCTTCTATGACTTAGGGCACCAACTACTCTATTTCACTTCCCTTTGATATAGTTTATATAAAAATTGTAATAAAAAAAAAACTCTAGCTAGCATCTTTGAAAAGCATTCAAATTTGGTTGGGTGAAGATGTAATTGAGTCCTAAGTTATCCATCTTGAGCTCCAATAATTTTCTCAAAAATTAATTCTACCACACTTATAAAGCATGAATAATTACTACAAGTTTTAGATCATGAAGGGCATAGTTCACCTCATATGGATTTAACTTTGTTGATTCATAAGCCACCACTACTCCTTGCATAAGGAATCCTCCTAGTCCATCCCCTAACACATTTTTGACCACTAAAAATTGAATGTTGGGGTCATGAAATATTAACACTGGTGCTAAAGTAAGTTTCATTTTCAATTCTTGGAAAGCTACTTCAAACTTGTCTGAGAAAATAAAAATTTAGTTTTTATATTGTAAATAAGTAAATGGATTAATTATCTTGGAAAAATTTAGAATCAACTTCTTGTAATAGCCTATTAATCCCATGAAACTTCTTACCTCATGCACATTCTTTGGCATAGACCATTCCATAATGGCTCTAATATTTTTTGGATCTACTAAGATACCATCGTAGAGATAATATGTCCAAAGTATTGTACCCTCTCCTAGACAAAATATGAACTTAGATAAATTTCCATACATCTTGTGCTTCCACAACCATTATAGAACTAGTTCCAGATGTTGAAGGTGATATTTTTCATTCTTATAATATATAAGAATGTCATATAGAAAAACCAAAACAAAGTGATCAAGATAATCTCTGAGCACACTATTCATGAGATTCATGATTATTATTAGTGCATTTGTCAGCCTAAATGGTAACACTGTGAACTCATAGCACTTATAACGAGTTATGAATGTTGTCTTCATAATATCCTCATCCCTAATCCTCACTTAATGGTATCCCTCTCTAAGATAAATCTTAGAAAAGATCATTTCTCCTTACATTTAATTAGAAATATCATCTATATGAGGTAGTATATACCTATTTATGATAGTTTTCTTGGTCAACATTTTATAATCAATGCAAATTTGAAGACTATCATCCTTCTTCTTGACAAAGATAACTAGTTCACCTCATAGTGACACACTAGGCCTGATCAATCCCTTTGACAATAATTCCTAGAGTTGAGCCTTCAATTAAACCAACTTAGTGGTTGTCATCTTGTATGGTTCCTTAGACTGTGGTTTCAATCCAAGTATGATATTGATAGAGAAATAAAACTCACATTTAAGAGGCATTGCTGACAATTATTATAGAAATACATCATGAAAATCTCTAATAAATTTTTATTCTTCAAGAGATGGATCCTTAGATTCCTCTATTTCATTTGTCTTGATGATAAATACTTAGAGCCATTTTCATTGAACCTCAACTCTCTTTTCTCACCCTGAATTTGTGTCTAATTTCCAAAATCATCTAGACACTCAACCTTATTTAGGTAGCAGTCAATCTTGGCCTTATGTTTTACAAGCCATTTGAATCCTAAGATCACATCATATAACCCTAGTGGTGTTATATATAGATCCACTACTATTGTGAATTTAAGAAACATAAAATTTGATTTAACTAAACACTTGTCAATCATGATTTTTTAGTCATTCCCACATTTTACTAAGCACGCATTTGCCATTACTCTATCTTGTATAGTTAAAATATTAAGCATTCTAAGATCTATAAGACATTCAGTAGCCCTTGTATCTATCAAAATATAAACTAAATGTTCAAATAAAGTACCTGATAACTCTATGGGTAATGCTAGAAATTTGATTTACTAATTATCAACTTTTGTATGAATATGCTACTAAAAACTACCTTACTGAGGGATAAGACCTTTATTCTTTAACTTGTATTTAGTACAGTCAAAAGTATAATGGTCATTTATGAAAATGAAATAACCTCTAGGTGGTCCTTTTGTGTTAGTATGTTGGTTTCACTTGAAATCACCTTTGGAACCATTACCTAGTTTTTTGTTGCTTAAACCATTATGAAATTTGGCATTCTAACTTTTGAACTACTTCTTGGAATCTCTACTCTATTTAAAATTATTATTTTTAAAATTTGACTTAAAATTTCTGAAATTTTCTTGAAATTGTCCCTAGATTGTGAAAAATACTTCAAATTCTATTCCTATTTAACTACCTTCTCAAAGATTTGGTCTATAGTAGAAAGTCTATGAACATCCACCTCTTTACTGATATGGGATCTCAATCCCATTCTAAACTTTTTGAACCAAAAACTCTCATCTTCTTGGTATTGAGGTATATACTTTAGAAGTTTGGTGAATTACTCCCAATAATCATTCCTTTATAAGTCTCGCTAATTTAGATTCTATAAATATGTGAGATTCTGATCAAAATAAAGTTATGAAATCCATTGTGACCTAAATAAAGTCACAAATTGATCCCAAGTAGTGGTGGTTGAGTTAAGATTCATTTCCAACCTCTTGTTGTCCCTTCATGTAGTTACCACACCATCCAACTAGTATGATCCCTGTAATACTTTAGTGACCTCAGAGTAATTTTAAATTTCAAAATACTTCTCCATCTCAATCACCCATGATTCAACTCCATCACCTAGAATAGTTCCATCAAACTTAGGTGGATTCACCTTATTCACATTTATATCCAACACTCTAGTTACCTGAGATCTAGCATCTTGAGGGTTTTCCTTCTCAATAAAATGATATTTAGGTACATCATTATTTTCTTCCTCTTCATAGCCATGAACTCTCCATTTCAAGGCCATACTTTTTTCCCTGGTCTCATTCATGGCTATGAGAATCCGATCCATCTTTGTTGGTTACTCAATGGTAAATCAACTAAAATCAAACAGAGGGTTACTGTCATTGACATTCGATAAACCCTCTCTAGAAACTCTATATTTTACCATCTTCCTTTCTATCAATAGAAGTTTATGAAAATATTAGTGGAATCATTAGGTCCTAGAGTTTGAGTTGTATATTTGATACCAGATGTAACATCTCCACTAGAATCTATCTAGAATTACATCATTTTTTTAAATTTAAAAAACATATAATTTAAATAGATTACACCATGAAAATCTAATTAGTGATCATATAAAATACTCTAAGTGTGATAGTTATAAATGAAGTATACTACATCATACATCACTAATCACTATCATCATAAGAAACATATCATAGTTATTTATTAAAGTTAATTACAAATATCCATCCATGGATAGTACAAACATACAACCACTATTGTCAATGCATAATAAATAAGTAATTACAACTCATCATGATAATATTTCAATGATAAATATAATGTAATGTACACATATAAAATACATAAATCCCCATAACGTAGCTCCCCAGACTCTTGTATTTATGAAAATATTAAATGTCATCTTTAATAAGTACTATTATACGGAGAGAGAGAGAGAGAGTATCATCTGAGTATTTTTACACACCAATCATGGGATAACAATCCCTTTCACTAGTCTCATTATGGATTTACCTTCCCTTCATGGATGAGTAGATAGTGTTAGGTTGTGGAGCTAAAAGCTTCACTGATGCAGACGTGGAGGAGGTTGTAGGAGAGTTGTAGAGTGTCACGGAGACTGGCATTGGTCTGGCCAACTGACGTCAGTAGGATAAGATAGGAATGCAATCGACGTCGGTCATGGATCGGCCGGCGTCGGCGACCCCCAGGCAGACAGGGACCAACGTCGATCGCCTGTGTGGTTTGATTGCGAGCTTATTACGGGTAGTTAGCTAACGAACCAAGTGTTTGCATGATTAGATCTACTTTTAGACTGAGAGCTACGGATCTAATTATTGTAATTAGATGTCTAATCATTGTTTGGATGAGATCTATATAATAGACTCATGGTTGTATTGGAAAAGTGTTCTAGTTTGAGTTGAGCAAAGTTTGCTTCTTCTGTGTGTGAGGTGAGCAAGGGTGTTCCTCCTAGTTCCACAGCAGTACCAAGGTGGGTGCTGGTTTTGGAGAGTCAACAGGATTCTTCAGGTGTGTAGGATCTTGGTCACAGGTGCATGGCCTATATAGGAGATCTACATGGTAAGTAAGATCATTGATCTGCAGGTGTATGTGTGTGCAAGGTCAAGGTTCACAGGTGTGCAGAACTAGGTTGATTTGTAGGTGTGCAAGATCAGATAGGATAGCAACACAATAGGGAGCAGTATCAGGCAGGATCTACTTGGAGTACAGGGGTGTACTCGGATAGAGCAAAGAAGAAGGCAAGGGAGTTCCTTCCATAAGTATGGTCTGTTAAGGTGCAGGTTATTGCAGGTTTATGGGAGATCTACTTGAAGTACTTTGAGTACTTGTGGAGTGCGTGGAGCACTTGTGGTGTGCATGGAGCATAGGAGGTGAACACCAACTCTGTGTTTGAGTTGGGTGTTGGGACCTGAGAGAGAGAGCTTTGTGGAGAGAATTACTATTCACTTGAGGTGTGGCAAGCCTCTGAAGAGGTGGTGGAGAAGAAGTGGCATCTTCTTTATTGTATTCTTTTCTGTATAAAGTGTTAATACAAGTTGTGTATTCTCTCTCATCTCTTTTGTTATTCTGAATTCTAGTTACTTGTGATTCTGGTTAATTTCCACATATTAAGTTGCTTGGTTTGGTAATCAACTGTATGCTTCTTGGTGTTCACGTATCCTATCAAGTGGTATCAGAGCTAAGGTTGTAGGGAGCAGGTTTTGTGTTTGGTTATAGGTCACTCTCAGGGGTTTCTGATTGAGTGGGAGTAGAGCAATGGCAGATCAAAGTAAGCTAAGAATGGAGGAGTTGAAAAGCACAGATGGTCACTCATGGTCCTATGGAAAGAAAGAGCAGGTAAATGAATATTGTTGGTTGGTAGCAGATCAGCATGAAGGAACTGAAGAAGCAGATGTTGCAAGTTATGTGGCACAGGATGCTCTGGGAGGTTTCTTGGATAAAGTTGAATCTTGGACAAAAGATTCGGTTGCCTCTTTCCATGCAGCCCCAGGTAGAGGAGCTGGTGAGCCTTGCCAAGGAATTGGCAAAGGGGAAGTGAAGCTAAAATTGCAGGCGGCCAACACACAGGTGTTGATGAAGGTCATGCAGGTCCCAGGTTTGGAGATATGGCTAATTTCTTCAGAAAGATTGGGTGATGAGAGATGCACAAGAACTCTCACAGTGGATGCACTTGAATTAGCTGGTGGTAAGAAAATAGGTACTCTTTATCTACTTGTTTATATTACTGATTCTTCTTTTGTTGCGGAGACATGGCTTCGTAGGCTTGGTCACATGAGCAGGAAGGAGATGCATGTTCTTAAGCGGAAGACAGATATATTTGATAGGCTTAAGAATTAGAAAGCCTTGGTGTACTTGGAGGAGATGGTGGATAGAGACCAGCGGATGGGGCTGGATACTTCTGAGCAGGGCAGTTTGGACATGGGAATTGATTCAAAGGAGCTCGCGAGTAAAAAGTCATCACTCACAGGCGAACACAGGTACCAGCGTCGGTTAGGAGGAACCAGCATCAAACAGACAGGTGCTGATGTCGGTCATGTGCAGACCAAAGCTGGCGATGTCAGGCAGGGTAAGACCGACGTCGGTCAAGGGGACCGACGTCGGTAGTAGGTAAGACCGATGTCGGTCAGGAGGACCGACGTCAGCAGAAGGGACACCAACATCGGTAGGGTCGATAGTCAGGGATAAATGCATGGGAACCGACGTCGGTCGGATGCAGACTGTGGAGTG
This sequence comes from Torreya grandis, assembly GCA_037957365.1. Lineage (NCBI taxonomy): Eukaryota > Viridiplantae > Streptophyta > Pinopsida > Cupressales > Taxaceae > Torreya > Torreya grandis. Next base: position 510,241 of record JARHVA010007240.1, on the reverse strand, counting down.
ACCGAGGTCGGTCACTGTAACAGATTTTGGGTGGACAGCACGCTGTCAAGGAGTCTCAAACACCCATATGGAGGACTGAAGATGTAAGTAGGCCCTCAAATTCGTTGTTCCTCTTCTTTATACTCGTTGCTGATTGTAGAGCAGGAAGGATCCAGGAAACAGGTGGGAGCATGGTAGGGATATAATGCAGAACCAAACAAGTGTTTTTGGTAGGATTGCCATCAGGTATGAAAACACAGAGATGAATGGATTCCTTAGTTGAAGAATAGAGAGAACGGACACGTGAGATGGAAGATCAAGTATATGGTCTTGAAGAGCTGCAGGACAGTGGTACAGGTTTTGACAGGTGGAGGATGAAGCATGGCTTCAGTCAATGTTAGGGTAACTACTGTGGTTTTTCTTACTAGGTGGATGATGAGTCGCGACATCATTTTGTTGCTGTATGTGGATGGTATGTTTTGCTAGCAGGATTGTACATACAGGGTTTTGCTGAGCTAAGGGTAAGATTAGTTCAGTGGCATGTCATGAGGAGTTTGGAGCAGCGAAATTCTTTGGCATGGGAGACATGGAGATCACAGGTTGATTTTGTCTCTAGTGGGAGCTAATGTGAATTAGGTGTTGGCGAGGTTTAGGATGCAGAGCCAGAGCACACTAAGGGCTAGACAAGTACAGTGTCTGAAATCACATGAGGTTTGGTATAGACCTGAGTATTCCCATGCAGTGGGAGATGTCAGAGAGTTAGGAGCCAATTCGGGGAAGTGGGTTCTCAGGTATTTGAGAGGGACTAGCAGCAGGGATTCATGATATGCAGGGTCAGGACTTCACTACATGTGTTTGTAGGTTTAGATGTGGCAGGGTACTCGGATGACAGGAGATACATCACAGGTTGTGTGGTGGGTTGTCTTCAAGATTGATCTTGAAGAGGGATACAAATTAGGAAACAAATTAGACAGAGTACAGGTACAGGTACAATGCAACTGTTTATCTCCAAGTGGGAGATTGTTAGGTTGTGGAGCTAAAAGCTTCACTGATGCAGATGTGGAGGAGGTTGCAGGAGAGTTGCAGAGTGTCATGGAGACTGGCGTTGGTTTGGCCAACCGACGTCGGCAGGATAAGACAGGAATGCAACTGACATCGGTCATGGATCGGCTGGCGTCGGTGACCCCCAGGCAGACAGGGACCGACATCGGTCGCTTGTGTCTTTCGATTGCGAGCTTATTATGGGTAGTTAGCTAACGAACCAAGTGTTTGCATGATTAGATCTACTTTTGGACTGAGAGCTGTAGATCTAATTATTGTAATTAGATGTCTAATCATTGTTTAGATGAGATCTATATAATAGACTCATGGTTGTATTGGAAAAGTGTTCTAGTTTGAGTTGAGCAAAGTTTGCTTCTTCTGTGTGTGAGGTGAGCAAGGGTGTTCCTCCTAGTTCCACAGCAGTACCAAGGTGGGTGCTGGTTTTGGAGAGTCAGCAGGATTCTTTAGGTGTGTAGGATCTTGGTCACAGGGGAATGGCCTATATAGGAGATCTACATGGTAAGTAAGATCGTTGATCTGCAGGTGTATGTGTGTGCAAGGTCAAGGTTCACAGGTGTGTAAAACCAGGTTGATTTGCAGGTGTGCAAGATCAGATAGGACATCAACACAACAGGGAGCAGTATCAAGCAGGATCTACTTGGAGTACAGGGGTGTACTCGGATAGAGCAAAGAGGAAGGCAAGGGAGTTCCTTCCATAAGTATGGTCTGTTGAGGTGCAGGTTATTGTAGGTTCATGGGAGATCTACTTGAAGTACTTTGAGTACTTGTGGAGTGCGTGGAGCACCTGTGGTGTGCATGGAGCACAGGAGGTGAACACCAACTCTGTGTTTGAGTTGGGTGTTGGGACCTGAGAGAGAGAGCTTTGTGGAGAGAATTACTGTTCACTTGAGGTGTGGCAAGCCTCTGAAGAGGTGGTGGAGAAGAAGTGGCATCTTTTTAATTGTATTCTTTTCTGTATAAAGTGTTAATACAAGTTGTGTATTGTCTCTCATATCTTGTGTTATTCTGAATTCTAGTTACTTGTGATTCTGGTTAATTTCTGCATATTAAGTTGCTTGGTTTGGTAATCAACTGTATGCTTCTTGGTGTTCATGTATCCTATCAGATAGTGATGGCATGCGAATCTGGAGAGATAAGCTAGTACCTACGTGTTGTATGATTCCTAAAATTAAACATGTGTTGTATCATACAAACCCATTTTGCTCAACATATTACGCAAACATGTAAATCATACTCATGAAATGACAACGTCTCACTAAACATTAATTTGACCAAAGTTTTTAATAGTTAATAATCTAAGAATTAGTAAAATTCATAGACATCACTTAATCAAATTATCTTCACTTAGCATTGTTATGCCAATAAGCTAGTGAAATCTATCTCACTATTTACTCAATATCATTAATGCAAAATTTGTTAACATAGTATAACCAATAGATTCATATAGATTACATCCTACTAATAATAATATAACATGCTAAACACAAAAATTATCTAAATGCAAACATTTATCCATCAAATGTATGAATGAATCTAATAATATTATCTATCACATAAATAACAAAAATAATAACTATAGTTTAAACCACCTAGGTATAATATACATTTAACTATAGTTTCTACATACTATAAGTATTTTCTAAAAACTACACCCTATGATAACCCATATTATCACAGATTAGTGTTCTTAAGCATAACTACTAATACCACAATTAGTCATAATAAAGTAGTTATAAATCAATGAAAATATAAGCTTATATTCAAACAACTACTTATAACAAATAAAGTCTCAGTTCTCATGAAACATAAAATATTCCATTCTATCATTTTTTATACTTTCATTGGATTGTATGCATGCATAAATAAGGTTGTATTATACATAAATCTATAATATAGTTTTGAACCACCAATGGAACTATAATTAGAGGAACACACCCCTATGTACAAGTATAAGATAATTATGCATAGATGTACCCATATTCTTTTTAAGCATGTTATTCATTACAACATAGCTTATTATAGTAATATTTACATAATACATATCTTATTTCACATGATACATATGATAAGTTATATAATGCATATCATAATTGTTATCATAACATAATAAAATATTACATTGAACTATATATACATCACTTGCTTTATTAAAAGGTATTTTAGGATTTCAATATACTAAAACTGCATATATGTCAGAATAAAGAAACATACTCATTTTGATAAACTATATGATAAGACATAAGTCATTATGTGAGCCTTTTAATAATATATCTTATAGATTATAAGACCTTAATGATGAGTCCACACTATGACTCATTATAACCATAATATATCATCTTTCATAGCCATTAATATGCCATTTAGGTTGAGAATTGTATGTATTCATAGGGATTATAACTAGTCTAAGATAGAAGATGAATGTTTTTGTCTCTTTAATCTTATGTGAGTCTGATTTATCATTCTTTACATAATGTTTTAATAGCTTGCATGTTTAGTCTTCCATTTTTGATATGTACATATATTATATCATCTAAAGAAGAGTATTGATATGATCTCATGAAGAAAATGAATGGACTTAGTCACAAACCTATCATTCTATAAAATCTATAGACTTTGTTAGGCTTTCTATGGACCTTGGTAGATAGCTACAAAATTTCATAGTTGATCTACAAATTTTGACACTTGATTTATGGACTTCCACAACATGTTAAAAACTCATCTAAAACACGTTTCTAAGACATTCCAAAGGTTCCTTCAACCATTCCATGATGACCCTGACTCTTCTAGTTATCTTTTAGATCCTTTGTATTTTTGCATATATCTATATATATATTTCTATTTATATGTAGCTTTCCATTTATAAATAGGTCATTAGTTTTAAGTACAAGATCACTGCATACAACATATTTAAAACAAGTCATCGTTTCTTCTATTCAAAAATTGTTATATAACCTCAATTTGCTAAAATATCAATTTTCCTTAGACCATAACATCTATTCAGGAGATTGTTAGGTTTGACATATTATTTTATGAGTCATTATGCATTTAATAAAACTTTCATACCATCCATTCTAAATCATTGCATATATAGATTGGGTGTCTATATAAAAATAAACACTTAGCCCTTCACCATGTTTTAATCAACATGATTAAATATATGGGATGTTGTACATATAGTCAAATTACTTTATATATTACACAGGTTCTATTTTATTTCATTCGGTATTCAAGTTTAGCTCTATACATAGACCGTATTATTTCTTAAAACTTGGTTTGACCCCTACATGTGAGTTTCCTATATGTCTATGTTCGATTTCATGCATATATATATATATATATATATATATATATATATATATATATCAGGTATATAATGGTATAATAGGTTGGGTACAGACACACACACACACACACACACACACACACACACACACACACACACACACACACACACACACATGTTTACATCTATGTTATGATATTATAAATTAGTTTTCTATTTAAATAGTAGTTCACTGTACAAACATATTTATCTAATGTACACACACACACACACACACACACACACACACACACACACACACACACATTTAACCCGTTCACTGTAAATATTCAACATACATACTTAGAAAGTAATAACATTGCCTATCTAGTAGTCTGTGTTATTATTTTTTTTGGCTTTTTTGTTCTCTTTTATCTCCTTTTCCCATGCTCTATTGCCTTCCTCTCCCTTGTTCTACACTTTTCTTCTCTTCTTTATCTTTTTCCTTTCGTAAAAAAGGGCATAGCTTTGTTTTTATATTTTCCATTTTTATTATTTTATTTTACTTTGTTTTTTTAATTATTTTATTAATATCTTACTTTTTTAATTTTTTCTAAACTTAAACCTTTCCATTTCTCTTTATTTAATTATTTTTCTTCCCTTTTTGCTTATTTTAAAAATTTATTCTCTTTTTCCTATTTTTTCCTCTTTAATATCAATTATCATATTTTATACTAATTACAACAATTAGTATATTCATTAATTAAATTAGCACTTCAAAAAACTTAAGTATTAATTCATAAATTACTAATCTCAAATTTAATCTAATTATGCAAATCACATTTCTAATAGAAGCAATGGTCACACATGCAAATCATGCAAGATGTAATCTATATAACCATTTAAATTATGCTAGAAACCATGTATAAACAACTATATGATGAAAATAGCATCAAAACACACCATGCTAACCATTCCATTATGCATTTAACATGTGCTAGTTAATGTGGTGTGTGCAAGGTTCTAACCAGTTTCTTTGTCATATTCTAACAACTCCATATACATCACCCTATTCGATGATGCTCTCCTTCTGTCACACTTTGAGGGATGAGTTATCCTATGTCAAACTCACAACAAGTAGGTATTTAGACTATAACATCATGATATACATACACAATAAAATATGATTGAAATAATAAATCAACATGATCATAATGTAAACATATACACTACAACTAACTCATATCAATGTAATCATGTAATCTAAATAATATCCAACTATCTCATAACATCATATATGTCAAAAATTAGTTAAAATAGCCAAATCAAATTGTTAACTATAAATGTCCACAGATAATTACGTAAGTTTTCTTAGCAAAGAATCAAGATGTAATAGTGTTTAATTAGTGTTTCATTGGGTTCATTATCATTCTACCCATTATTATGGAGTTCAGTGTTCATATTCAGTGATCTTCATATTCAACACCATTCCTACCTTCACTCGGTAGTTACATCGACTCAACATACATATACTCTACCAATATGGATTGGTATCCATATAAACACATGGTTTTATACTGCATCCTTTATTGTACCCACCTAAGCTATAATTAAGAGGGTTGTTGGTGTAGGATATTATTTTTTTACTATTTATATTACTTAGGTGTTATTTCCTTCAGAGATGTTTATCCCACATTCATGAGAATGATGGGTTTATGCCTTTCTTTCACCTATATTGTGGAAGTTAGTTCCACATACATGGGTGGTTAATATTTTCCTATCGTCTACCTATTTATACATCTCTATTGTAAAATTTCTGACATAAAGTAGATATAGATATTTATTCTTTGTGTGCAATGCATTAGCTTCATGGCTATGGTAATGGATTCATGGAGAGATCTTGGTTGAAGAGTCAACTTAACTCTATTAATATCTATTGAAGACCCAAATGTGCCCAAGTTTGACAACCAATCGATTGGGATATGTTATGATCCCTTTCCCAAGCATGATCAGATACTTCCACTTCCAAAGCAAGGTCAAGATAATCAAACAATCCTCAAAAAAAAAAAATTGAATCACCGATCCTTGACCAAACCCAGACCATTGTTGGTCTTTGTGTATTCAATGAAGGAATTATATTTGATTAATGACCCATTTTTGATGAGCCTATATTTGAAGAGCCCATTATTATTGAGAAATAAACCATTATTATTCCATTGCCAAACATTCCCCATTTATTTATTTTTTAATCCTAAAGCCTCCATTTCTAAGTGAAAGGTGAACAAGGTATTTGTGGATAATGCAATTCAAAAAGCCAATCTTGTAGACATATTTACATAAGAAATAGGGTCCCATTTGTAACCAACAATGTTATTATCATTAACAATAATATTTAAATCTAAATCAAGTTCTACCTAAGAATCAATATTAGAATTGGGTTCAATTTTAGAACCAATATCAGATTTAGCATAAGAAGTAACATCAATGTCAGTTTAAACATTAGATTTAAATCCCCTTGAGTCAGGATTAGCTCAAAATTATAATACATATATGGATATTATAATATCAGCTATACACTTTGATCGAAGCCATTTGAGTTTACATCAAGTCCTTGGATATTCCTGACCCATTCCCTCAATGTCATCAATGTTTATCTTTCACTGTAGGTTGAACTACATTGACCTGAGGTCCATTTGGACTATGTAGGTAGTGTTATGTTTCTAAGGTTAGATCGGTCACCAATTTTCTCAAGTTATCACTATTTTATAATAATTTTAATCAAAATCTCATTGTTTTGTGAGAATCATAAGCCATGTTATCTCCATTTTATAAATTATCATTCCCATGCTCTCATCATTTTATGAGTTAAAATATTTTTCATCTCTTAATCCTCCATTGAGTTGAGATTCCAAAATCCTAAAAACATACAAGCCAATCCAAAAGACCTAAAAATTAGAGAAAGGCTTATAGTATCGATGAGAGATATAAAGCCATAAAATTAAAAAACTTTGCTCTTGTCCTAAATCCAGTCATTATCTTTGATTTATCATTGAGCCACTCATTTTAGCAATCATTACGATGTATCCTTACCAAATATAACTTGCTAAGAAAGACTCATTATTGGTTCCAATCACTTCAGCAAACTTGCATTGCATGTTCCCCTTGCATGTATCTTTTTTGGGGGGCACTATTATATTATAATTATCTTTGAGCCTCACATATGAATCTTGACTTGGTTAATGACAAGATTATTTATGTTGTTTTTATTTTATTTTATTTGTATGTTTATTTGTTTGCTTGTTTATGTATTTATTTGATTTTATTATTATTTCCTTAGATCAGTGCATTGTGCTAATGTGGTCATCATCATGTTGCTCATTGTCATGCACTTGTCTTTGATTCTATCCTTTTACATACATCAACATTATCATCATGGTTTTTATCATTGGTGTGTTGTTTCTATGTGTCTATTAGATTGGGAGTTAGTCTTTATGCAAATTATGACCAAGTTATCATGGTGTTTTATATCATGATGCATACCATGATGTGTTACATTAAAAAATAGGTGTTCAAGTCTTATACAGTAATGTTGCACTGGCAAAATCTATTCAATCAAAATTTACCTATCTAATTCATGATCAAGATGGCATTTAAATTTTCTATAAACACATCACGAGACAAAAATTAAAACAAACATGGATATTTCTATGTTCATCAAGACATGCATCTTCAAATGAGCATATAAAAAATAGATTCATACATATTGGTCTATCATTATTTTCAATATTTTCATGATAATTTTCCTTATCCATTTTATTTTATTTTGGGAGAACTACATTGTCCTGAGGTCTATTTAGACTATGTAGGAAGCACTCAAGTATGTTCAATTTCTAAGGTCAGTTCGACCACCATTACCACCTCATTATTCAATAATTATTGTTTTGTTCCAATCATCTCTTTCATTACCTTTGAACATTATCATGTGCCTAGTTTTATGGATTATTCATTATTTAAAAATTTATTATACCATTGCACCCACTTTGGCATCATTCATCTCATCTTTAATTTGTGTAATATTAGGCTAGAAATAATATTGAAGGAATGGAAATGTAATTATATTTCATGATTCAATTTGTAAATGAGAAAGAAAAATAATAAATAAGCCAAAGAATGACTTATCACTTCATCTACCAATAATTCCTTTCAACTACCTATGGGACTCTTGAGGTACGCACTACAAAATGAAAATAAATGTGCAACACACTATAATACAAAATCAACACAATTATGGTAGACACCTAGGATTAAAAAAAATTATGTATGATATTGTTACATCCCTGCCTTAATCTATAAGGGTATTTTTCAAACCAAACATTCTTATGAAATTTTTAGATGTATCCCATCCAAGAACTTTTGTTAAGATGTCTATTGGTTGTTTTGTTGTCGGGCAATGCTACAACTTGACATTGCCATCTTTCACATAGTGCCAAATTAGATGAAATTTAGTATTGCTATGCATGGTTTAGTTGTAAAATATTGGATTCTTTTCCATATGGATTGTAAAAGTGTTGTCAACCATTGATGCAAAAAAAATAGGCCAACCTTCTAGAAGCCATAACTTTTGACCTGTAACTCTGTTTGAACTATTCCACATGTCAAAATGACCATATCAAAATATTCAATTCTAACCTAAGATGATCTATCTACTTAAAGTTGATTCTCACATTTTTTGGATGCCAAATGTGATCATCCAAGGGTTTAAAATTAATGTTTAATGATTTTTTTAGCAATTTTCTATTTTTAGAAAGTATATTTTTAGAACCAGACATCAACTTTAGTTAAATTTAATCCCATAGGATAATTTTAGTATTTAGGTTATTTCGATAATTTTTTAGAGCTGCATGTGCTTTCATGTGAAACTTACTATAAATAGCAGCTGCTAAAAATTGACAATTTTTTTTAGATTTTAGATTTTTTGAACTTTTGCATGTCAACTCTAAATTTATAGTCTAAGATTATTTAAGCATGGTTTGGGTTATAATTACTTCAATTCATTCAATATGAATCAATTTTGAGTTATTGTTTCTGATCTTAGCATATTGATAATTCTATTGTCCTGATAGTTTTCAAGTTCATTATCTAGTATTAGGGCAAGTTCGAATCCTTAAAGAGTAAATAATGGAAAGAAGATGAGGAGGTGTTACATAGATGAACTAGAATATACAAGAGATAAAGAGGCAAGTTAAACAATTAATAGAGTTTATCACTAATTAATAGAGAACACAAAGTGGTGATGAGGAAGACATAGATTTTGATGAAGTTTAGCAAGAAAAACAACAAGAGCAACCACATCAATAGAAAAGAGGATGGTTCGGTCTTTAGGGGAAAGAAATGAAGGAATCAAGGTTGATATTATATATTATGGAGACAATTTAAAACTAGAGGAGTTGATAGATTAGATAAATAACATGGAGAAGTTCTTCGAGTGGAAGACTATGAGAGAAGACAAGAAGGCAAAGTTTGCATGTGCAAAATTGAAAGGTCATGCAATGATTTGGTAGGATCACCTAAAAAAAGAGAGATAGAAAAAAGGTAAAGAGAAGATTCATTCATGGAAAATATGGAGAAGCTGAGGGATAAATTTATTCCTATGGATTATGCACAAACCCTATACAAAATATTTTACAATTTGAGGCAAAAAGATCACAGTATACAAGAGTATATAGATGAATTTTATAATATTTACATATGAGTGGAGCATGATGAAATATAAGAGAGGATGGATAAAAAGTATGTAAATGGTTTGAAATTTTATATTCAAGATGAATTAAACATGCATATAATACTTAACATGGAGGAGGCTTATCAATTATCTTTAAAGGTAAAAAAATAAAATAGATAGATTTTCAAAAGGACATATCTTGGTCCAAAAAGAGGTAGATCCCCTCCAATAAGGAGAAGAGGTGGATTTAACACCAATAAAGGTGAATTTTCATGTGGTGTAGAAAGTCAAGATGATAATAGGTAAAGGTTTCAATACCAATAAAGAAGAAGAGGATTTCAGAGAGGACATAGTTATGTTGGTGTTAGAGTATGGTTTCTAAATCAACATAGATCTTATATCTATTATAGATGTAGAGAAGAAGGGCATAGCGCATTTGATTCTCCACACTATCAAGATCAAAAAAGGAAGCAAGAAGATCACCCAAGAGTAAATCTAGTTTAGGTTGAAATAGAAGAGTAGAATACTAAAGTTTCCCTAGTAGATGTTGGAGAGAATATCATGATGAGAAGAAACATGATCTCTCCAAGGAAGGAACAAGTTCAGAATAAATAATGTGGTGATGCATGGTTGTGATCAAATATTTATCAAACAAGATGTACTTTGGGTGGAAAGCTATGTAAAGTAATTATAGATGGTGGTAGTTGTGAAAATATGTTTTCTAAATAAATGATTGAAAAACTAATTTGCAATATGAAAAACATCCTAATCCTTATCGGATTTTGTGGTTTAAAAAAGGGAATGAAGTTATAGTAGATAAAAGGTGTTTAATAAATTTTTCTATAAGAAAGAGTTATAATGATGAAATATAGTGTGATGTTATGTTGATGGATGCATGTCATGTGTTATTAAGAAGACCATGATAATTTGATAGGAAAATAATTCATGATGGAGCAAAGAACACGTAATTTTTTTGGAAAGGTGATACAAAGCTAGTTTTTTACCTCTTAAAGAGGAAGAGAAGATAGAAAACATGCTCTCTACTAAAGTATTTATCCAAGATATGAAGGTAGTAGGTTATTGTTATGCATTAGTAGTAAGAATGAAGAAATAAAAAAGTTGTCAATACCAATAGAAGAAATAATAGTTTTTAAACAATGTGCATATCTTATGCCTGATGAGTTATCATATAGTTTACCACTAAAGAGAGATATTCAACATCACATTTATTTGATTCCAAGATTAGCTCTACCCAATCAAATAGCTTATAGGATGAGTCTAGCAAAACATGTAGAATTAAATAAACATGTTATTGAATTTCTAAGGAAAAAGATGATAAGAGAGAGTATGAGTCTTTGTGAAACACTAGCTTTGTTAACTCCAAAAAAGATGGAGGATGGAAAATGTGTGTGGATAATAGAGAAATTAATAAAATTATAATAAATTATAGGTTTCTTATACCTCGGTTAGATGATATGATGGATGTGTTTGCAAGAGAAAAATATTTTACCAAGATTGATCAAAGGAGTGGTTATTATTAGATTCAAATTCATGAAGGAGGTAATGAAAAACTACATTCAAGACTAGGGATGGATTATATGAGTGGATGGTGATGCCATTTGGAATATCTAATGCACCTAGCACATTTATGAGGGTGATGAATACAGTGCTATGATAATATATTGGTAAGTTTGTAGTTGTTTATTTTTATTATATTTTGATATTCATTAACACTAAAGAACAATTACATCATTTGAGAATGGTAATGGATTCAGTAATAAAGGAGAATTTGTATGCAAATTTGAAAAGGTGCAGGTTTATGCAGAATAATTTAGTATTTTTTGGATTTATAATTTCAATAAATGATGTGAAAATGGATGAAAAGATAAAGGTGATTATTGAGTGGCCTATTGTATAAATCATTACAGAGGTAATAAGTTTCCATAGTTTAGAAACATTTTATTGAAAAAAATTTAAAAACTTAGTAGTATTATAGCACCAATAACAAATTGCATGATAGGGAAGGAATTCACATGGACTAGAGCAGCCACATAAAGCTTTGAATTTTTGAAGAAGAAGATTATAGAAAGGCCACTTTTAGCATTACTAGATTTTAACAAAGTGTTTAAGGTTGATTTTGATGCTTCATTTATGGGAATTGGTACTATGCTGAGTCAAGAAGGAAAGCCAAAAGCATATTTGAGTGATAAATTGAATGAGGTAAGAATAAAGTATTCTTATTATGATGTGGAACTTTATGGAATTGTACAAGCATTAAGACATTAGAGGCATTGCTTGGTGCCTAATGAGTTTATACTATTTATAGATCATGAGGCTTTGAAGTATGTGAATACACAAAAGAAGTTAAATAGTAGGCATGCAAAGTGGGTTTCTTTCTTGCAAGGGTATACTTTTGTATTGAAGCATAAATCAAGAAAATAGAATCAGGTAGTTGATGCATTGATAAGGAGGGTAGCGTTATTAACTACTATGGCGAGTGAAGTAGTTGAATTTGAAGCTATCAAAGAATTATATGATAATCATCCATATTTTGGCAAAATAGTTGAATGGTGATTGAATACATTAACAGGTGAGAAAGATATTATTCATGATGAGTATATTATACAAGAAGGTTATCTCTTCAAAGGGAAATAATTATGCATTCTAGTTGGGTCTCTATGAGACAATATAATAATATAATTACATAGTGGTGGTTTGGCTAGACATTTTGGTAAGATGAAGACAATAGATTTGGTGGATGAAAAGTATTTTTGGCCAAGGATGAATAGAGATGTGACAAGTTATGTTTCAAGGCACATGATATGTTAGGTCGCTAAAAGACATACAAAAAATACAAGATTATACATACCATTACTAGTTCCAAGAGGACCATGGACAGATTTGAGTATGGATTTTGTGTTGCGATTACCAAACACATAGAGAGGTAATGATTAAATTTTTGTTATTGTAGATAGATTTTTTAAAATGGTTAGTTTTATTGTATGTAAGAAAAACAATGATGCCACTAGAGTTGAAGAATTATTTTTAAGGATATTGTGAGATTTCATGGTGTTCCAAAAACTATTACTTCAAATAGGGACATAAAATTTCTAAGTCATTTTTGGATGACTTTGTAGAATAATATGGGTACTAAGCAACAATTCAATAGTGCATATCACCCAAAAATAGATAGATAGATAGAATTTGCGAATAGGATCTTGGGTAATTTATTGAGATACATAGTGGGAGAGAAGCCCAAGCAATGGGACTTGGCTTTACCACAAGTTGATTTTGCATATAATAGTTTAGTGAATAGATCAATAGGAAAGTCACCATTTAAAATTATGTATGATATAAATCCTATGATTATTTTATATTTTTACAATTACCGAGTGGAGACTGAATTAGTGATGATGTAAAAGCATTTGTAGTGTATACGCAATAGTTGCAAGGAGTAAGAAGAAAATTGTAAGAAAGTAATGACAAATATAAAGCAATAGTGGATGTTAGAAGAAGATCCAAGGTATTTGAATAAGGAGAGTTGGTAATATTTTACTTAAGGAAAGAGATATTTACAAAAGGCACATATAATAAGTTGAAGTACAAGAAAATTGGGCCATGTAAAATTGTAAAAAAAATCAATGATAACACATATGAGGTGAGTTTACAATAGAATTTTGATATATCTCCATTATTTAATGTTTTATATTTATATGAATTACATGGGGAATATGGTGAATATGATGAAAATGAATAATTAAATTGGGAGAAGCAGATTCCAAATAAGAAGGAAAAAATAGTGCAGGTTTTGGATATGAAGATAGTAAGCACAAGGCAATGGAATTATAAAATGTATTTGATGTAGTGGAAAGGACTATAACAAGAAGACAACACTTGGATTATATAATGGGATCTAAAGAAGATTGATAAAGATAAATGGAAGCAGTATAATCAGGCCAACTTGTGGGTGTTGAGTTGTTTTCAACTAGAGGAGAATGATGCAAACAAAATAGGCCAACCTTTCAGAGGCCATAGCTTTTTCCCCATAACTTTGTTTGAGGTCTTTCACATGCCAAAACAACTATATCAAAAAATTATATTCTTCTTTGAGATTATCTATCCACTTAGATTTGATTTTGATTTTTTAGAGGCTAAACATGATCATTTGAGGGTCCAAAATTAATGTTTAATGATTTTTTTGAAAATTGTATATATTTAGAAATTGTATATTTTTAGAACTGAAAGTCAAATTCAGTTAAATTTCATCTCATAGGCCAATTTTAGTATTTAGTTTATTTCAAAAAAAATATTAAAACCACATGTGCTTGCATGCAAAACTTACTATAAATAGTGGCTACTAAAAATAGACATTTTTTTTTATATTTTAGATTTCTTGAATTTTTGCATGTCAACTCTAAATTCTGAGTTGAAGCTTATTTAATCATGGTTTGGGTTTTTAATTACTTCAATTCATTCAATATGAATCAAATCTGAGTTATTATTTCAAATCTTGGCCTATTGGTAGTTGTATTGTCTTGATATTTTTTGGGTTCATTAACCATGAGAGGCGTTGACGAAGCCTATTACTCCTACAAATATAAGAGAACCCTTCTAAGCCATAAGATCTCTCAAGTGTCCTTTTAAGTGGCCATATATTTTACTTCTACTGAAGAAATTGTTAGCACTGATTGTTTCTTGTATTTTCAAATCATAGCTATTGTTACTAAATTCATCAAAAAATATGAGGTGGACTTTCCATCTTCATGATCACTAGCATAGTCATAATTTGAATACTCAACCAGTTTGAAGTTTCTTTCCTTGAAGTATTTGAGCTCAAAATTATGTGTTCCTTTGAGATATTTGAAGATTCTTTTTCCTACTACCTAATGACTATCCCTAGGTTATTATATGAATCTTGAAAGGATACCAACTATAAATGATATATCTAGTCAAGTTTTGGTCACATAAATTAGAATTTCAATGAGTTGTTTATATTTAGTGGTATCAACTAATTCTATTGAATCTTCATATGTCAATTTGAGATCTATTCCATGGGCATGTTGAGCTTGCTCATAATGTCACTAACATAATTATATTAAGTGATAAATAAATAATTTAGTTTTTAAATAACTTAAATACCCAAATATTAATGAAAATAACCTAAATCAGTCATTTCAAAGCTTTCCATCAAATCTCATTTGAATTTTTTAGTGTACCATTCATTGTTCCCTATGATGAGTACATCATCAACATACACCACCATAAATACAACTATATTAATGAAAGAGTTGCATCTTTATACTCAAAATGTTTGAATTTCATGTTCATGAGATTCATCTAGTTTGTTGTACCATGTTGATGGCCTTGTTTTAAACCATAAATTTATTTTTATAGTTTACACACCTTATGCTTTTGTTCATTTAATAAAAAACCTTCATGGTGTGTCATGTACAGAGTTTCCTTGAGGTCACAATTTATAAAAGTAGTTTTGAAATATATTTGGTGAACTTTCCACATATTGTGAGATTTTAGAGCCAATATGGTTCAAATGGTAATCCATTTTGTTGTAGGTGCAAAGGTTTCATTGTAGTTAATTCCTTATTTTTGAGCATACCCCTTTGCAACAAGTTGTACTTTTCCAAATGACTCATCAAAATTGTATTTACTACATTAAAACCACTTGGAGCTAATTGGTTTGCAGCCATATGAATGATCAACCAATTTCCAAGTCCCATTTTTGACCAATGCATTATACTCATCTTTCATTATTTTTATCCAAGATTCAAGCTTCTCCACCTATTTGAAAGATGTTGGTTTTGAATCAAATGCAACATTGAGTTATTCTTCTATAGAATCATTCAAGATGAGTTTTTCAATTTTGTCTTGAATTTATTCAAGGGACTTGTCTAATTCTGATGCAACTACATGTATACTTCTTATGCCTATTTTCCCAACTTCATCAAGTTTCACATCGTTCAATGTTTAAATGGACCACTTAGGCATTTAAATCTATGTTATAGGTGCTTCAAGTTCATCCTCTGAAGTTTCATCACTTTCTTTACTCTATTATGATAGCCCCTATTCATTATTTGATGAAGTTTCATTCTTCCCTTTAAGAAGAGTTTCAATTTCATGTATAGGAGACAATAAAAAATTAGGAGATTCTCAATTGTGTGTCCCCCACACATTATATGTAACATCCAAATCACTCTCTTTGTAGACAAAAAACCTTGCATATTTATAAAGTTAACTAAGTTGTCGATCAATATGCTCTTTGTCCTTTGTAAACTCATAAAATATAACTTCTCTTGCAACAATAAACTTCTTCTCTTTCTCAACATATAGAATTTATGCATTAGATGATTCATAATATACCAAGTGGGTGCATTTTCAACTCCATGGTCCAACTCATTTATTTTCTCCTTTAGAATCAATGTGTAATAAGTGGATATAAAAAGTTGAAGATGTCCACACCACATCTCATATGGAGTCTTCAATTTCAGGGCTATTGATGGTGATTTTTTGCATAGGTATACTTCTATTTTAGTTTCTTCAATCCAAAAGTGTAGACTTACCCTTTTGAAATATAAAATTACATGAACCATATTCATCATAGTTTTGTTTATCTTTTCTACAACTCCATTATGTTGTGTAGTGTATGAAACTATGAGATGGTGTTTGATCATATTTTTATTAAGATAAGATTCAATATTTTTTGAAGTGAATTCACCGTTATTGTCTATCCTGACTATCTCAATTTGGTTTTGTGCTTCATTTTCAATCATGTTTAAATTTTTTTGGAAAGTATCAAAGGCTTTTGATTTTTTCTTCAAAAAGTATATCCATATCATCCAAACGTAGTGATCAATGAAAAACATAAAATACTTATGATCACCAGTGAAGAGGATTAGAATAAAACACGAGTCTGAGTGAATAAGTTACAATTTTTGGTCATCTTTCCACTGTGACTTTGGGAATGGTTCTTTTTCATGTTTATCCAAGATGTAGGCTTCACACTTTTCATCTAATTTTGTGGGCAATGTAGGCATGCCAAGAATACCATTCTTTTGAATTAAATGAATGTTATTATAGTTAGTGTGCCCAAATATTTTATGCCATAATATGTTTGGAGGCATTCCATCTTCCATGAGATGAGCATAATTACTTGAATTGTATGGCTCACCCCTAAGTTTGAGTAGTTTTCCATCCTCATATCCAGTCAAGATGGTTGCATTGTCACTTTTTCTCTTAATTGTGACATCACCTTTATCCAAAAGAATGGAATGGACTTATTATCATCTGAACACTAAGGACAACTAGTTTCATTTCAATTGAGGAAGGTAGAGAACATTCTCAAGTTTGTAGTCCAGAATCCCTAGACACTTGAGTCGAATTATACCTCTTTCTTATGGTTATAGACTTGATATATTTGTGAGGTATATTGAACCACATAGTCCTTCATTGTACTCCTCAAAGAAGTATTTTTATCAAGTCATATGTTGAGTGGCATTGGTATCAATAACCCAAGCATCAAACTATGAAGAACTTATTGAGACACTATTTTATTCATCATTTGTACTTGAAAACACACATTCACTAGTGAATTGGGCTGAGTTTGAATCTTTTGATTATTTATCTTTATTATTAAAGTATGCTTCAATTTTATCCCATGAAGTCCCACATTCATAAGTCTCATGGCTTACTTTTCTATCACACCATTCATATTAAAGGTTATGTTTATCATCTTGTTTTTTTTAATTTTAACCACCATGCTTTTAATATTTGCCACCTTTTCCCTTGTACTTATTTTTTTACTTTTTATTGCCTTAATTTTTGGAAGAAGTGGACTCATTATATGTTTTAGAAGAATTTGATTTGACATAACACACACTTTCACCTATTGTGGATTCAATTTTTCTTCTAAAGGTATTTTCTATTTCTACCATCTTTTCAACTAACTAGTCAAATGTGAGAGTATTCAACTGATTACTTGCTTGTAGAGACTCTATGTAGGTAGAAAATATGGGAAGAAGGGATTTTAGGAATGTGGTTATGTACATGTCTATTTTGACACCTTTTTTAGTACATCATGTTTGATGTCACATATCTCTAAATCTAATCTCATCACATCACCATCTTTCAACTCTAGATTGAACAACTTCAAATGCAACTGAATGAATTCCATCTCTGAGTGGGAATTATAATTGTACTTCCCATGACCTTACTCCCTTTGATTACACATAAACTCATGTGCAGACTAACAACCCTAATTATCCCGCTTTGATAAATGTTTCACATGCATAGACCCTTTTTGGGTCATATATCTATCCCATACATATCCTTGTCACCTCATTGACCCTTTTGCTTGTTGACAAGCCTTCTAGATGCCTCTTGGGGCCCTTCTAGAAGTCTATTGACCATATAGGGTAGGATTTTAACCTAGGCCACAACTTAGGGAGGAAAATCATAGCCTAAACCACATGTTTCCTTCAAAAAATCCTTAGCCTAAGCCACAACCTAGGTAAAACATGCAAAAAGGGCCCAATTTGGTCCTAATGGCTAAAAATGGGTAATTTTTGGCTTTTGTCGAGTTAAGGTTGCCATATATGATGGTTCATCATTCATTTTACTCTATCTCTCCTAAAAATTTTCTCTGATATTCTCTCTTGATCATCACTTCTAAAATATTTGATGCCTTCTTGAATCTCACCTAGTTCATTCTTGGCATACTTAGTTTTCATTGTGACAGGTGATGCCCTACTTCTCTGTAGTTCATTTTGGTGATTCGCATTGATCTATAAAGTGTTCTTGAATCTTGTTGGTTACTCCTAGAATCTTCAAATACTCCATTTAAATTATTTTTGTGCTCCATACATTGGCTTTCTCATGGTTGGTATCTTCTCCTTCACCTCTTCTATTACTTTAGGCTCTTATTTTGTACTTAGCTCAAACACAACTTGATCCTCCTCCTTCATTGCTTCCTAGCTTTAATAATTGGTTGGTTGAAATTATGTAAAATAATTTTTAGCTTGATATGAGGGCACTTTTATATGAAAATTAAAATTCTTTTTTGTTTGTAGTAGTGTATATGCTAGGTTTTAATTGTTTTAGTGATTTTGTTTATTTAGGGAATTATCTAGGATAGTTTATAATTTTTTTGCATTCGTATATGGTTAATAATATTCATCATTATTTGAAAATATCTTCCATTATATTTTATGATTTTTTATAAACATTTCTCATTGCATAATATAGTCTTAATCGCTCAAAATAATCTATATGTTTGCATAAACAATCTCCTCTTTTGTTAAACCACAAAGTTGCATTATTAAGAAATAATATTGTTGATAATAAAAAATTAGCTTAGGATTATATTAGGCATTCTCTTTCACCCTTTCTTGAAAATTTCTTTGCTTCATAAAACATATTTCATTTGTCTTAAAAGTGCCTTTTTTCTAATTTTATGCATCATTTTATAGCTCACATTATTTAGCATTGTCATTTTCATAATTTATATGCAAGTAAATGTTTTATTTCAGCTACTTGCTTCATTGTGATTATATCCACTAGTGATACCTACATCCTTTATGTGTTTGATCATGCTAACCCTAAACTAGTTTATGAGTCTTTCTATAGCTTGGTGCAAGCCAAAAACCTGGATAGCCTCTATATATTTCTAGTAGCTCATAGTATTCTTGAGCCTATTAGCCTTCTAGGTGTTTGTTTAAGTACCCTATGTACCCTCTACCAAACACTAGTTGTTTCATTTATATTATTGGAGCTACAGGAATCATATATCTCCTTTATTTTGAAAAATTCTTCCCAGGGTGTACTAAATCCTTGTATATGATGAAACACATCTCTGTCCACTAATGCCCTCATCAAGGCTAATGCCTTCTAGTTTTTTTGCTTATATTTTTGAGTATCCTTTGCATTTCCTATTGTTTTAGTTATTTATTTTTCTACATCATAAATATCAAACCATAGATAATTGAATATGATTGTGTTTTCCACTTGCCAAGACCATTATTGCCAATTATCTTTTCTATTCAAAGTCATGCCAATAATAGATTTAATGGAATGCATGGTTTTTATTTGAGTTTTTAGAGTTTAGAGTTTTAGAGGTTTTAATTTTTTAGTATACCCTAATTTTATACTTATCCCTAAAAAATGTTCACCTCTTCTATATACGTAATGGTACTAAAAAGGATTCATCATGTCATTAACACCAACTTAAAAAGAAAACCTTATGCATCAATATACTTAGTTTATTTTTAATATTTGCATTTACATTTTTCGATAGAAACAAATGTGTCAAAGAGTAGATCTCCTTATTTCTCTTTGAATTACAATATTTGGTTGTTCTTAATCCAATCTATTAAGAGTAGCTTTCTTAAGGCAATTTCAATGAAAATTTGCTCAAATTTTAAATGCATTTCAAATTTAAATGATTTTTAAAATTTGAATAAGAACATTTAAAAAAAAAAAATTGATTGTTAAATGTAAAAAGCATAAAATATGCCTTACTCCGCCATTTCAAGCATATAGACAAAAATTCCAATATTATAATAAAAAATTTAACCTCCTTGAAATACTCAACTTCACTCCTCCATATGGCAGTCAATGCAACTATCTAAAGAATGTGAAATACCACCACTAAACCTTACACCTTGGATTAGGACACTTTCATATAATTTTTTATGTCTTCTCTCTCCTTATTTGATAGATAATTCCAATATTATAATGTATATAAATATAAATTCTCCAAAAATTAGGCTCTTATCCAATCAATATGCTATGCTCTAAAATGAAACTTATAGATTATGACAATCTATGATACAATATCAAGATAATATATCTCCATTGTAATCCTTTTGTGTCTAACCTATATTACCCTAACTATATTTTCCAAAAAACTTTCCAAAACATTTGGTGATACAAGGTGTAAGTGTTGGTTTGTCAACATGTCGGGTCTACCAAGCACATTAGATGAAATTCTCAAGTAAATGCAAGTCTGCCAACACATCAGATGAAATGGTCAAGGAGAAAATGTAGGAGAGGAAAAAAAAATGTAGGTCTGATGATAAATGTTTGAAAAAACTATTTCATTCCATAGTTTTTACTATTATGCTTTTGATTGTTCATAGGATTGACTGAATAAAACCAACTGACATTGTTTCAAAATCAACTTATTATGTGAACCATTCAGCCAAAGAATAAAAATAACAAATTATAGAATGAAGTATGTATGTCATACAACTATATTAATGGAGAGAATAAACAATAATTTTTCTAGGCTCCGATACCCATGATAGGATAAAAATAATATTGAAGGAATGGAAATAAAATTATATTTTAGATTTAATTTACAAATGAGAAAATAAAATAATAAATAAGTCAAAGAATGACTTATCACTTCATCTACCAAGAAGTCCTTTCAACCACATATAATAATCTTAAGATACACACTACG
This sequence comes from Torreya grandis, assembly GCA_037957365.1. Taxonomy (NCBI): domain Eukaryota; kingdom Viridiplantae; phylum Streptophyta; class Pinopsida; order Cupressales; family Taxaceae; genus Torreya; species Torreya grandis. The sequence goes on along the minus strand of JARHVA010007240.1, from coordinate 488,743 downwards.
AGATGAAAAAAATTATGTAACACACTACAAGATAAAATAAAATCACCTATACTAGACACCTAGGATTAATAACAATTATGTATAATATTGTTACATGCAATGGGTTATATCCTTGAGTTATGCTTGCCAATTCACCCCACTCAGGAAAAATATTTAGACCAATCAACAATCAAAATTACCCAATTGGGGAAAATGATTTAAACTAATAATAACATATGCCTTATTTGGGAAAATCATTTATCAATTAGTCTATCTTTGTTCTAATTCCAATATCTATAGATTTTGCCTTCATTGGAAAAATCAAAATGTGCAACTTGTTTTAGGATAGATCATTCCTAAGCCCAAAACTTTCACCCTATTTCGGTTATTTGAAAGTGTGACTCTTATTTTTGGATGTATCTTTCCCACTCCCAAATTACATGGGGTCAATTCAATTTAATTTTATTCATAAGTGGAAATCAAAGAACAAACATTGACTCATATGGATTAACCTCATCCATAGGTTAATTTCACTTTTATTCTTATCCATTTTTATTTTCAAGGACCTGTCCAATTTTTTAAACACTCCCTCAAGGGGGAATTTTGATCCTCCCAAACATTATTTGGGGTAATTTCATGAAACTATTTCTCCATAAATCAATTGAACTCAATAAAAGAGGGAATGAAATTATTTCTTCTAATTGTGATCATTCTAAGCAACCTTTTTATTCTTTGAAAAACTAATGATTCAACCAAATTTCTCACCATGTCCTTTTAAATAGGGGGAAAATGTAAACATCCAATTCTCAACACTTCCATGTTGAAATTACAATTTTGAACAACTTTCCATAATAGTGCACAAATTGGACCAAAAGCTATCAAAACACTCTCATTCATCCGCACATGTCATGTGAAATTTTTGATTTGTGTAAATATGTCCCTAATTAAGGAATTACCATATATTCAATATTTACCTTCTTTTATTTCATCACTAGTCAAATTATGACCTAAATAATTGATGTTTTAAACTAATAATGCAAGGCAACTAATCAAATTCCAAGAAATATAAAAAGACTAATCAAAATCACTTAGCTAAGTAAATACAATCAAATGCTTAAGTGAAAAATCCATGGAAAATCAATGAATACTTAATTTTGAAAAATAAAATATGCAAATATTATGTCCATGACATCACCCATGACATCATTGAAAGGGTGCCATGCACCAAGTATTAATGGAGATAAATATTTGACTAAGGCTAGCTATGCCTATTAATTACTCCCTTCTTCCAAAATATTAATTGTTTATCCTTCTAAAATTTAACTCATCTATGTTCACTCATCTCATTTTTGATCCAAAGGCCATAATTTATTTACCTCAATTAAAAATACAAGAGCTACCATGGATAAATAACAAGCTTTCTAGTGTAAAGATATAATGCAAAATTTATTCTAAAGTTTCAACCATTTCTTCCATTTTTGTTCATGAATCCACTCCAAATGGTTCATAAATATATGTTGGAAGAACTTTCCCAACCACATTGCTAAATACCTTGAGATCCATAACCAAGCACAATCACACTTGTGGACCATCCATAAAGAGAATTCACTTTAGATTATGTTTTTTATTAGTTTCTTCATTTCATTAACCTTGTCCAACCAAGGTAATAGGTTTAATATGTTAGTTTTGTGAATTCATTTATATTTTGATACTAACAAAGATACTAATCTATTTTTTAATCTTATTTCACACACATATCCTCCAGTTTCATCATTCTTTTGAGTTATCAATCTATTAGTTGCATATGGACTCCTGTTCTTCCTCACTATACCCTTTCTAACTAACCCAATCACCTACCTATTGAACTTTGAATGTTCTAATGGGAAATCCTAAAAGTTGCTTGATTAAGTAGAGATAATATTGGATTAAATTAAACATGATTTTGAATGCCCCCATTTTGTGGAAAACCACCTAGAATCTCATTAGTTATAACATCAAATACTCTTCCAACACTTTTTTTGCCTTTGCTAGTATTTGTACATCCTTTTCTTCTTCTTGATTTGTCATTAATGTAAAATAGAATCATGTTATCTTCAGGCCTTCATAAATTATTTTGTGGATAAAATGTTTTCTACCTACCCTTCTTCATTAAGAGGTAATAAAACTATCCTTGAACAATCCTTTCAAAAGGTGCATGTGTTCCTCTCTCCATCATGGACTGCTTTCCTATAATATTTCCATGACCTTCCAAACAACACATGCTATACATACATTATGATAACATCACACCATATTTCATATTAGTTAGTATTTCTTATGTAAAACTTGATTAAATACATTTGATCAACAGTAATTTTATTTATTTTTTTAAACCAATAAATATGGTAAGAATGGGAATGATTCTCATAAGATAAACCTATTTTCTCTATCATTTCTTTAGAACCCATATTTTCATAACTTCCACCATCACTAATAACCTAACATACTTTTTCATCTAGACTTCACATTATTCATAAAATATTTATATGAATCCACGATTAACCACTACCTTTATCCTACATGTGATTTTCATTTGAGTAATCATTGTTCTTATCATATATCTCAAACTAATTTTTCAAAAAAAATTGAATTTTGTTCTTTAGGCTTATCCATAGAAAAATTTACCATAGGCTAATCCTCTTGTCTACTCTTTTGTGCATGATGATTTGGAAACATAAATTATCTATGTCATTGTTCATGACATATAAAATAAAAGGTCTTTGTGGGGATTCCATCCTATACTACCACCATAGCCTTTACCTCTTTAAAATCCTTTTCTTCTTTACTGATTTTGAAAGCTTTGTATATTATCTTATTTTTTTATTCACCCCACAAGATGTTTCTCCTCTTGTGGGATAAATCCACCTCATTCACTTAATGGATATGAAGGTCCTCTTGTAAACCTAGGAAATCTCTAAAATTCCTATCTACTTTATTTATCTTTTGCCTTCAAAGATATTTGATAGGTATCTTCCATGTTATTGATTTTATGCATGTTTAATTCATCTTAAATAGAAAAATTCAAACCATTAACATAATTTTCAGCCATTTTTTCCTCTCTTTCTTCATGCTCAAATCAAATGGATAACTTGTAAAATTCATTTGTGAGCCCTGTACCCAATACTCCTTTTCCCTCAGGTTCTAAAATATTTTGTAAAGGGTTTATGCATAATCTAGAGGTAGTAAATTTTATTTTAGTGTTTTATCCATGTTACTTTATGGCTTGATTTTTAACTTATGTTTCCTTTCTCTTTCCTTCTATAAATTATCATACCATATCATGTAATTACCCTTTAATTTGGTACATACAAATTTTACTTTATTTTCCTTCACCATATGCTTCCACTCAAAAATAATTCCATGCTATTTAACCAGATTATCAGCTTCTCTAGTTTTAGACTACCTCCATAAAACTTTAATTTCTAATACTTACTTTTTTCAATATAATGCCCTAATTAGTATTTATTGAAATGACTATGGATCATCTTTTTCTTTTGTTGAATATATACTTCCTACTCTATTTATTCATCTATGTTATCCCTCTTTGCCTTTTTGTCTTACCTACAATAACTTGAATAAACTCTTCCACTTTCTTCTACAAATCTTTTACATTTTTATTCATTACTACATAACATCCTTGGTCTCTTATTTCCATCTTGATTAAAGCTATTTTTAATATAGATTTTTTCCTAAATAAAATTTGAAATGTAGAAAATACTTCAATTTTTTATCTTCAATTTAATTCTACAAGATAAACCTTCATTTGATACTAAATATTATGGCCAAGACCAAAACAAATCCAAAAAACAAACTAAAAATATAGAGAAAATTATTGAACAACAAAAAGATAATTCGTATTCTTTGTTATCATACTAAAAAAATACATAGAGTATTTTATTAATGTAGAACTTGTAGATAGAGTGTTAACGAAAAACTAAAATCCTATTAAAATAAATTCTATTTTTTAGTATTATTGGTGAAAAAGAGGGTTTTTTTAACTAGGGACCCGACCCTAGACATGAAGTGTGAAGAAAAGGCCTAACAACCTAGATATACAATAAATCCCTTAACATAAATGAAATAGACATGGACAAGAAGCTAGACATAGCAAGAACATTTGTTCCAAACTATTCAAACTAAAAATAAACCAAGAAAAATTTAAGACTCTTTTAATACTTTTTCCTTTCTAAATTCGAGAATTGTATTCAGAGGATGAGATTTACCTCAACCTTTATTTTTATTCCCAAAAACAATCCATTCTCCTCCTTCCTTAGGATACTAAGATGAGGATTTCTAATGAAATTGTTGAATTCAATTCCTTCAACAGTGTCCAAACCAATGTATTGCTTCTTGAATTTGGATCTACACTATGAATTACTTTTGATGAAGTTATCTTCTCCTTAACTAATAAAACTCAATTTTCATTAACTATGAATGTGATATTCACTATCAAAGGTTCCTCTTAATATAAATACAAATGATCCTCAGGTTTTTCCAATACACTCTCAAAATCCATGCTCTTTCTATAATTTCAAACAAAGGAGTACTCAGGAAGGGCATCCTTCTACTAGGATACCCTTTTTTATGCTTAGATATATTGTAATAAGTGACACAATGTCTTATTATAAAATAATTTATGCATATAAAAGATAAGACTTCATAATCAAAATATTGTTTCCATACTTGAACCTAAACTTTCAACTCAATATACTAAGGAATTTCTTTGACAACATCTAAATTAACCAAAATTTGAGTAACAATAGTATGAAAAAGATATTTAGAGTCCACAAATAAGAATTTTCCTAAAGAATTATCTATGGATTTGAAATAAAAACCTCTCCAAAACTGTAATGGATGATAATTTAGTCTTACCTAGATTGGTCTAACATTAAATGCCTCAATGTGTGGATCAAAGGATGGGAACCATAAATTGAAAGTAAGAATGTTCTCTCCCCATGATCTAATGGGTTTTTGAAACAACACATTATTATATTCAACCAGATCAAAAGAAAAAAAAATAGCCTCTAGTTCAGGGGAAGACTTGTAAACCACCTTCCATCAATAGCTTTTATTTCTCCAAAATCCAAACATTAAGATCTAGGAAAGTAGGCCATAGGCTAGAAAATATGTAGATCATTCCTGAGATGGATAGCTCCTCCTTAATCTCTAATAGGATCTATAGCTAGACTCCCTTAAAATAGATTGAGGGGTTAATATTTTCTAAGGCTATGGATTTGAATCTTTACAGTCTATTCTTAGAAATAATGTCAATAAAATAATGGTTCCCAATAGTCTCCCCTATTTTCCCCCATGCATTCTACCCAAAACCCATTAAAAATCCTATTTTAGAACCCAATATAGTCTTACCATATATTTTAATAGTCTTTGGATCCTATTTACCTTTTTCATTGGTAATTAGACCAACAAAAGTGCCATTATAACTTGTTGAATCCCTATTGTTACATGTCTAATATCTCCTTCTCCCATTAGATCTAGTGATGAGCCAGCATGTCTCAAAGATTGCATCCACGATGTTTCCTTTTGGTATCCATTAAATACCTCCCCTATTGAAATCAACACAACATCCATCATGGGTTCCACATTGATATCCTTTACTCTCTACCCCATTCTTCCACTTTTAATTCTGATATGCAAAATTTCATCTATATTTATTATTGCCTCTTCATGTAAAACCCTAGTAGTGAGCATCTTAGAGTTGTCTGTAAGCAACCCGAAAGTCACCATCATCATTTTCCATATTTTTATTATCATTTTCAAAATCTAATTTTAGATTTAACTAAAATTGTTGTTTTTATTAGATTTTAAAATTAATTATTTTTAATAACTTTTACATGCAAACTTAGATAGGACTATAGAGCTTTGTTATTCTTATACATATCTAAAATAAGCTCAAAAGTGGCATACAATAACCAGTTCAAACCTATTTAAAAAATTATTAAATCTAAAATTATATAAAAATAATAAAAATTGAAATGCAAATTTTTAGTCTTTAAATGGTCAATTTCAAATTTGAAAAATTGTCAAAATTGCCACTAAGTGGTTTGTACAATATAAAACTACATGGATATCTATAATATGTATACATATTTTTAACAAAAAATTCAAATGGGTCCTCAAATCAAAATTTATAGATTTTTCAAGATATTCCCCTGCATTAATCATCCTATAAAACCTCAATGCAATGGAAAAATACTTTTAGTCAATGCAAGAAGCTAGAACAATGAGTATTTTCATATTATTACATTTCCACATAAAATAAATATCCTAACCATACTTTTATATATTATTCTAATAATTTATATATAAATTCAAATAGAAGCTGATAGAAAGTGTGTATAAACAAACTAACAAATAAAACATTATCCATAGCTGCATCTCAAGATTTAACAAGTATGAGAACATGACTCTTATAAGTGTAAAATAAAATCAAAAAATTTATCTAAGAATAATTTTTTTGAGAAAAATTGAAGGACATATTTAATACAGCAATAAAAATGTAAAAAACAGATATTTTCACAAAATTGTAATGTCACTTACCATGTTTACAATTATGTACTTTATTTCCAAAATTTTGACAATGAAAAATCAATCCTAACATGGAATGTATAAATTATCTCCATATAGAAGCTACATATTACCCTAAGCACATTTATTAAAGAAACTAAAAAAAGATGTGGAGCCCTATGGTATAACTTATACCTTACAATACAAATGTAAGTGGTGATAGTTATTTCTTTTGAATGAATGAACATAACATGTGTGGTTTTTACATAATTGAGTTTCTCGATTGAAATTAAATAAAGATGAAAGAATATATACATGAATTAGTAGTAACATCAATAAAACGTTAGAATATATAAAGGTAAAATTGAAAAATAATAGCTACCAATTGTAAATGATTCTGAATCTGACCACAGTTAAGAAGACATGGTATTGATATAAACAAGCATAAATAACCATGCTTGAATTCAATGGAGAAAAATATGACACATTAAACCATCTTTAAGAATATGCATGTATGAATTAGTGTCAATAATAATAATAATAATAATAATAATAATAATAATCTATTCAATTTTTTTTGGATGTAGAATCTCAAAGTTACATACACATCAACATATTTACCCATTTTTTGGAATACATATAGTAGATTACAATTGTTGAGTAAGCGTACATAGAAATTTGAGCATTTATTTGGCTAAGAAGATATGACTAAAGTCATCCAATCCATAAAGTTCACCCAAGGAATGATTATGTCCCTATCCAATTAACTCTCCATCTCATATATCTAGAGGGATTTATACCTTGGTAGATGACCTAAAACCCAACATCCTCATAAATTGGACTGTAACCCTTTCGATAATCTATTCAAATTTTTAACATTAATAATTTTTTGAAATCCAAAAGGAAATAAATATAAGAAATAAAAAAAAACTTTTTATTCCTGGAATGTGAAGACCTACTCATATAGGTTTCTTGTTTGAACATCATATAATAATTCCTAAATTAAAATTTGGATATAAATCTTAATAATGTCAATACAGAGTTAATTAAAAATATCAAATTTAATAACCAAATATATTACGATATTAAAAAATGTTATACGATATAATAAAATGACTAAATCTATTGTTTTACAAGAATATGATGTCCCTTCTAATTGATTGCTACATAATGACAATTGGTTTTGATCTACCCTTGTGTGCCCATGAGGGAACTAATGTTGTCCATCTTACGTAGTGATTTCACAAATTTTAGTAGAAACATCTCCTCATATGTTGTATATAGTTTCACCATCTCCATTATTTTTCATTGCCCTCTTGCAATCAACAACTCATCTGAATTCAATAGACCTCTCTCGCTCACCAATTACTTGAAACAATAGTTGTCAAAATTTGATAGGACTCACAACATCTAATGGTGACCTATTGTTATCTCCTCCTGATCTTGAACACAAAAATTTTAATTTACCATAATAACCATTCTCAAGGGTGGATTCAAGTTGTCCATTGTGCTCTGATTGTATGGCCTCAGTCACAATCTTGTGCACCTATATTGATCAATAGTGTGACCACTTGTTGCTTATTATTATTATTATTATTATTATTATTATTATTATTATTATTATTATTATTATTATTATTAACCATGAGTTTGATAAATGTTGAAATAATGGGGAAGGGAAAACCTATATATATATATATATATATATATATATATATATATATATATATATATATATATATATATATATATATATATATATATATATATATATATATATATATATATATATATATATATATATATATATATATATATATATAGTTATATAACGATGAGTTTGAGCAATGATAAAATAGTGGGGAAGGAAAAATTAATACATAATGTGCAAGTGGTGAAATATTTTATGGTCAGTTTAGTGGTGATGGTGAGGGGCAATGATTGGTAATTTAGATGGTATCGTCCACTAGAGAGCCCATATCAAATACTAGACCTAGATTTAAGGTAGCTAGTAGATTTACATACACTTCATCCATTGCCAAGGGGTTTACAACTTACACAAAGTTGGCATATTTGATTGGTAATTTTCTATTATCAAAAGTGGAAGAAGACATCATGACAGTTGATTTGATTACAATAATACTCTACATTTGATGTGCAACTTGAATCATCACTATAGTACCACTAAAGTGAGATAAGACATTCAAATTTTGGAATCTATGTTTATATATATTAATTATAAATATAATATATTATATAATTAAACATATTATATATTTATAAATATAAATATTATTAAATGTTATTATAATGTATTTACTATTATTTTATATAATATTCTTCTATATAATACTATAGATTATTATCATATATGTAATAAAATATATAATATAAATATAATTATTATTATAATATTAATCTAATTAAAAATGATTTTGAATAAAAAATAATTATTCTTATGCATGATTGCTAGGTTGAATATTTGAATGGGAATGGAAATGTGAGTAAGTTTAAAAATCATGAATGAGAAAAGGCAAGTGAAAATCAGGATTGATGACACTCTATACTGATATGTGCAGAAGGGTAGACTAGGATCAAAGGGAAGAAGGATTGAATCTAAGAGATGCCCACAATATTTAAGATTATCATTCATATAGTGGATGAAATTCCAGTGATTTAAGTCAAAGACAGGGAAATCAAAAACACTATTGATCATCTCTAGAAATGTGCACTTAATAAATTTATGGGTTATTAGGTGAGTGTATTAGACCTTTAGAAGTGGATGGAAAAAATATTGGAAGGTAAGGTCAATTAATCAGGGGAAGGTCTTCCATAGGGTTTGTTTCAAGTAAATTTTAATATATAAATAGTATAGATGAAATATTTCAATATTGTCCTTGGTTCATGGGTCAAGCTAGATTATTCATGAAACCTTGGGAAGAGGGATTTAACTCAAAAGCAAAAAAATCTAAGGAAGGTCCTAGTTTGGACTCATCTTTATGGTTTGTCAATAGAGTTGTGGAATAAATATATTTTTAAACAAGTGGGATATCGATTAAGATCTAGTTCACTTGTGATTTGAAAATGTATTTGATTGAATGGGTTGTATTCCAATAGTGTCAATGATGGCAAAAGATGTGTTGTCACACCATCCACCAAGGTATAAATCTCATTAAATACTTAAAAAGGTTGAAGTTGGATTCAAGTTCCATGAAAATTTTATGAAATAGATACCCTTTAATATTTAACACTAAGTTCAATAAATATGCAAAAACTACTCTGAAACATCGATAATTCATTATTGGTCTTCTATTGTATACAAGGCAACTTTATGTTTGTTGCAGGGGTTAAATTTGATAGTTGTTTAGAATTTTTTATGTTTTTAACCATAAAATACAGTTAAATTATATTTTAACCATATTAAAATATGGGAAAAAAAACACAACTTGTCAAAATGATGTTCAAAACATAAAAAATCAGCCATTTCAGAATATTGAATGTAAAAATATTAGTATATTAATGTATTGAATTATAGTAAAAAGGAAAACTGAGTTATGAGACAGTCCGACATGCTATAACCTAGGACCTACAACTATATACCCATTACCAATGTGACTGTCATAGTAATGAATTTAATACATACATTGTTTACTCAGGGTCAATTATGGTGGGAGGTTGGTACTTACAGTTGTAAATATTAGTCATACGTTCCAAATTTCAATGTGCATTGATTTAACTTTTATTTTAATTCTAATATGATTTCATTAATATTCAATGTCATATATTTAAAACCTATCACTTCTACAGTCTAATGTTCACAATGGTCCATATTTTTGTTTTAATATTTATTTTTTTCAATATTTTATAGATTTTTAGTATTCATGTTGTCAACTTGAAAATTAATTAAAATCATTTTTATGTATTTAAAATTAATATTTTAAGCTCCCGGAGTAAATGAATGTAATGGAAAAATATTATGGGATTTTATTTTTTTATTCAGAATCCATCTTAAATATATACCCTCATAATTCATTGGCCTCATCAATCAATTAACAAAGCTACATATATTCGAACCATTCATAATTTCATAGTTATAGCATGTGGGGAGCTGAAGGGGATGAATCTTTAAAATAAGTTATCGCTTTGGCTATGGAGATGATTATGATAATTTATGCTTGTTGTAAGCCTCCATTCTCCAACAATGCTCACATTACTATCTCAAGATTCAAGTACGTTTTCTACTCTATTTTCTATTTTTTTTAATTAGTTAAATTTTAATGTTTACTTCCTATTAATATAATCTTAAAATTTACTTCATAGAAATTTTGTTTATATAGATTATGTTGAAGTAAAATATATTATAGAGATAACAACTTGGTGTTTTTATATGATGTCTAATTTACCATATGTAGTTAAATCTCTCATAAAAACATATATATCTTTAAAAAATAAGTTCTACTAATTTCATACTTTGTTTACTCCAAGCTCTTATAATTTTAATTTTTATTCCAATTAATTTGGTTTTTTAATAAAATATTGTTCTAAAAAGTTTTTTATAAGAATTTTTATTTTTTTTCATTAGTTACCTTCTTACACAAATTATATATTTTATATTTTCATGAACTAGGTTTTATTTAATATTCACTCTCTTAAAAATATTTCAATGTATAAATTTGTTGGGTAAATTTTAATGTGACATGAATCATAAATGAATCCCAAATAATTATTTAGTTGAATTAATTTAACCCTTAAAAGATAAATTAGCAATGATAGTATTTAGTTATATGTTGCCAAGGCTATCATTTATTTGTGAGGTAACTATAAAATATCATTTTTATCAGTTTATTCTCCACTTTTATATTAAAATTTATCTCTTTATTTGGTTGTTGAGTAAATAAATAAATCTTAAATAGTTACTTCATTATATTTAAAAGTTAATTAGATTATTTGTGTGAAAGTACAAATTACATCACCAAAAAAATTAAGTAAAACAATTGAGATTAATTATCATTTATCTCTTTATAGGGGTTCATTTTAATAATTAATGCAACTAATTTATGAATTTCATATAGTTACATTTATTTTTTATTATTTGGTTTGTATAGGCACTATATAATTTAAAATGTCTCAAAATAAAAAAAACCAATCTTAAATCAATTTTTTTTTTGCATGGTCTGAAACATCAAAAGCTTCATCGTAATAGGATCATAATTTTTATTTAATTGAAGACTTAAATATATTGGGATATGATGATGAGTATGGTGAATAATTTGAAGAGGGAAACGCTTCAATACAAAACAAAAAATTGGCTAGAATAAAAAGAGTGTTTAGAGATTAATGGAAAGTTAAATTTAAGTGGTTAAGATAAATTTATAATGCATGAAGGGAATATAATCATGAAATGCATATATTGTGAAAAACACATGTCTGTGGAACCATGGAGCACTAGAACTAGTTGTACTACTTTGCAATATGATGCAATAGTTACTCATACAGATTTAACCATCCATAAAATTTCACAAGCAAAATGGATATGTGGAAATGAAGGGAAATCAAAATTAATTTCATAACACATTTCAAATATTGATTACCCTAATAAGAAAATAATCATCACAACCATGAAATTACTTTATTGGGTTGTGTAAGAAGACTTTCCCCTCTCAAAATATGAGTCCCTTTACTATTTTTAAAAGTACTTAAAAGCATTAAACATGCCAAAAATAAGGATTATAAATCATATACAAATCACATGGCTGCAAATGCTTTCTCTTTTTCATATTTAATTATTTTGAATAGAGACAAAGGGCAAAAATTGTTAGACAATCTATTTATATCTTTGATGTTGGATGAAAGTATAGTTCAAAGCCTAGAGAAACATCATGTGGTTTATGCTACTTTTCCAGATTCAAAAGGATTTGGGCCACCTATTCACAATTCTTAAAGATCATAAATTTATGTGATGTAAGAGAGAAAATAATATATGATGCAATATAAGTTTTGAATAAAGAAAAGGGTCTTTCAAATTAAATTTTGATAGTATTTTTTACAAATGGTGCTTCATTAATGATGGGGGGTGAAAATGGATTTTTTACTCTTTTAGAAAAATATATACACAATATTATAGGTATTCATTGCATTTCTCATCGCAAGGCTTTAGTTGCATTAGATGCTACTAAAAATTTCCTAAACTAGTGATTTTTGAAAAGTTAGCAAATAAGGTATATTCTTTGATCTAAAATTCTACTAAGGGTCATAATGATATATTGATCTTCAAAAACTCATGCAACTCAAAAAACTTCAAGATCTTTGAATTCATGGAGTTAGATGGCTCTCAAGGGGATGGGTTATTGAAATACTTATTGTGTTGATACCTCCATTGTTGAATTTGTGGAAAAGTGAGAAGAGAGACTCAGGGTATGATAATGCTAGGATCTTCTTATTACAATTTTTATTACATATGATTTCACATGTATTATTTGAACTAAAAAAAGTTGAATAAACAAATTTAAGAAAGAATGTGTATGTCAGATCTTTATGTGCAACCATATATTCTACTATATAAACTTTAAGTTGTTGGTTTTTAAGGTCCAGCACTCTTGTAAATGACACAAGTTACTTGTCTAAATTTTTATATAGCTTTAAATATGGTTTTTTAGACATTATTGATTAAGATGGACACAATCATAAGAATGAATTATGATTTGTGGCAATTTCAAATGTGTGTGATGATTATGTTGATGCAAGCCTTGTATTGATGGGTCACTAGAGAGATGGAAAAATCTTGTAAAAGAATATGTTCAAAAACTTGTAGATTATTTAAATGAAATATCACCAAATATTTCATTTTTTCAATTCTATAAATTTATTTATCCCTTCTCATTATTTAGATGATGCACATACTAGAGAATGAAATTCAAAGTTCTAGCTTCTTAAATATTTTGAACACTTACAACATATTTTATGTGAGGGAGAAGAAAAGTCTTTCTTTGATTTTGAAGGTTGTTCAAAAGAATTGTATAATTTTATTAATACTCTTCACTTTAGCTGTGAAGGATTCTTCATGAAGGAGGCTTAGAAGTTTTTTTGTGCTACAGATTCACATACAATAATTTTAAATATGACAAAACTATGAAAATTAATACTTACCATCCCAACAAGTATAATGGCATGTGAGAGAGGATTTTCAAGATATAATATAATAAAATATATACAAAAAATAAAAATCTCATTGAATACATTGGATGCCTTGATGTGAGTTTCATTGACATGATTTCATATATTAATGTTGGATTGGAATGAGGTTTATGAAATTTGGAAAGATGTCAAACAAAAAAGGATTTTAAATATCTTAGAATGTTTTATGTAGACATATTTGTAATGATGTTTTATTCCATATGAGCCAATGAACACTTGATCTTTTGCTTACATTACTTTTTTAATGGTGTTTTTTCAAATCAAAATTGGTGACATACATTTGAATTTTTTAAAGATATATTAATGTGTATTGAGGATGATATGATAATTGGTTTACAATATTTTTTTTAATTAAAAAATGATACTATACATTTCGGTTTTTTGAATATACATTATTTTGTATTGGAGATGACATGTGACCCATCTAAATGTTGTAGTTTAATGAACATTATTATTAAAGAAGAATATATTCTCTTTTATGAAAGTATTGTTTAATTTAAAAACATTCAATTTTTTTGATGTATATTATTTTTATGATGACAATAACAATAATATTAGATTTTTAATTTTTTATCTTAAATTAGTCCATACATTCTATCAAAATTGTTTAATTAAATGATTATGGGTTATAATTTAAATGCATCCAAAATATTATGACAAGTTTTAATACTTCTTAGATATATTTACACATATTTAAAATAAAATAAAATTTCATTTACTTCAAAAATATCTATATTATTATATCATTTTATTATGTAAAAATATATATTTTTATATTTATATAAAAATTATGAAAATAAAAAGTAAAAAATGAACATCATCTACAAAATAATATTAATTTAAAAATTGTCACAAATTTTTATCTTGATAAATAAAGATGGCCATCAAATTAACTCTTCGTTACCATTCAAGGTTGGGACCTGGTTATGTGATCTTCAAGGGACTCCAAGTTTACATAAGCACTTCCAAATATGCCCATTTCCAAGTGAGACAAATTTTTTAAAAAATGTTATACGTCGTCGCTTTTTTTGCGGGGAGGGAGGGGAGTGATGAACACCCAGCGAAAGAATTGATCGATCAACGACGCGTAAAAACCCTTCCTTTCCTTTTCATTATTCTGTTTAGAGTATCCTCGTACGCCGGATAATCTTTTCCTATAGAAGAATATCGGGCACTCTTCACAAAATCAAACGCTCCTGGGACTTCATAATCGAGAAGAGGAGGGCTCTAACATGAAAAGGATCTAATCTGGGACTTATTAAGTTTTCTTCATGATCGTATTCACCTTGTCATCCACACAGCCTGTAAGTTCGATTTTGACTCCAAATTTCTACGAGAAGTCATGTCCCATGGCTGAGCATATTGTGAAGTCGGTTGTGGAGAAGGCCGTGATGAGAGAAGCCAGAATGGCGGCGTCTTTGCTCCGTCTTCAATTCCATGACTGCTTTGTAAAGGTACTCAGTGCTCAACACTCACCATCACTAATATTAATAATATGAATGTCATGACGCATTAACAATGATATGAATTAATCCAGGGCTGTGATGCGTCAATCCTGCTGGACGACAGTGGCAACATTGTCAGCGAGAAGCGGTCAAATGCAAACAAAAATTCGGCCAGAGGATTCGACGTGATCGACCAAATAAAAAGCAAGCTGGAGAAGGCGTGGCCGCGAACTGTATCCTGCGTTGATATTCTTACCATTGCGGCTCGTGATTCTGTGGTGCTGGTAAAAAATCTTATCCTCAATCTAATACTGTCAATGGGTAAATATTTATTTGTATGAATACTGCTAGACTTTAACTTTACTACGCAGAGTGGACGCAGAGTGGAGGTCCAGATTTCGAAGTTGTGTTGGGAAGGAGGGATTCTACCACTGCAAGTTTGCAAGGGTCGAACAATAATATCCCCACTCCAAATTCAACCCTCCAAACTCTTGTCACCAGGTTTAAACGCCAGGGTCTGGATGAGGTGGACTTGGTGGCACTCTGAGGTAATATATTCTTCTACTTACTTGCTAACTGCTGCTTCTTTTAAATAATAATATCATATATATATTGATTGTGCAGGCAGTCACACCATGGGCCAGTCCCAGTGCACAAGCTTCCGACGGAGGCTGTAGCGGCAATGGGCAGCCCGACTCCACCCTTGATAAGTGTTATTATGGTAAACTGAAATCCGTGTGTCCCAGATAGGGAGGAGATACCAAACTGTCGCCGTTGGATGTTGTGAGTCCTACCAAATTTGACAACTATTATTTCAAGCAATTGATGAACGAGAGAGGATTGATGAATTCGGATGAGAAGCTGTTTACGAGAGGGCGAGGAAAAACAATGGAGACGGTGAAATTATATGCAGAACAGGAGGAGGAGTTGCTAAAGCAATTTGTGAAATCAATGCTTAAGATGGGTAACATCAGTCCCCTCACGGCCACCCGAGGGCAGATCAGGTTCAATTGTCGCTCTGTAGCAGGATATTCAAAGGGATATCGGAGGGTTTCTTATGTATTTCCTTCGCTTTTAAGATGCAGTCTGCGTCCCAATAATTTCAGACAACAGTATTATCTGAATTTAAATAACAGCTTCTGATAAAATCTGAAGCTCTGGCTATAGTTTAATATGAAGGGTTACTACAGCTTTCGCAGATGACTATTTCAATAAGTATCAGTGATAAAATTTGAACCTCTGGGTATGGTTTAGTGTAAAAAAGTATTATAGCTTTATATCCTTTAATATGAAGGATTGCCAGGGCTTTAGCCCTTTTGTATTAGATTACTTAAATAAGTATTTTGGTAAAATTTAAAGCTCTGTCTATGGTTTAACCATATGAAAGGGTTATTTAAGCTTTCGCCATTCCAAATTATTTAAATAAATATTATAATTAAAATTCATTGTTATATGATATCTTGTTTTAATTTTTTTAAAATATATTTAATTATATAGATAATATATTTATAAATTATATATTTTTTAAAAATATATTTTAATTATATAAAATATATATATTGTTTATAAATTTATAATAAATTATAAATTAAATAAAATTTTAATCAATTAAATTAAAAATTTTAATCTGAAATAATACAGTTAAGTTGTATGATATTTACAATTTTTAAAAATCATTAAACTATTAATTTAATTTATTATGATTGTATTTTAGAAAGATTTTGTTTTGTGTAAGTATAATTCAATAATCAAAATTATATTATTTTTATTTTTTATTTAGTGTTTTAATGAATAATAATTAAATAAATAATTATTTGATTTTATATATATATATATATATAAATAAAATATTTAATAATAATATATATCATATTTTATTATTTATATATCTTTAAATATTTTTATTTTTATTGATAAGATTTAGATATAAGAGTTGGGTAGCATTCTATTAAACAAGACAATATTTATTCAAAGGTATGCAAATATCACAACTTCTATCTCTTTTTAAATAAAATTATTTATAAAATTTGTGGGAATATAATATTTTATTATTATAATTTTAATAAAACTATCAAAACTTAAATCATTATTTTTGTTCTTATTTTATAATAGATTTTGGTCACAACATGATTTTTCAAAATTTATGGAATTTATTAATCTTAATATTTAAATATATATTTTAATTTTAATTTTTTTTTTAAATTTTTTTTTATAATAAAAAAAAATAATTCAATACTTTAAAATTTTAATATTACTTCTTTTATATATATATATATATATAACTTCTAATTTTAAAAATCAATTATTTTTCATTTAATAAATTATTCAATAAAATTTGAAATCTCAAATATTAAAATTAGTATATAACGAAAGAAACTTAACTCATGATCCTTCTTAGAAAACTAGTTAATTTTACCCACCATTTTCAATTCTATCCACCCTGATCAATTGATAGGAAATAGTAGTGTCTAAACTTTTTTGAAGTGTAATTTCAATGTTACCTTTCTCTGGCGTTGACAATTTCATATTTTATCCTGAGTTTCCACCTGCCCTAGATAAATATAACATGATGGTTTAGAAACCCCCTTCCAAAATAGTCTACAAAGTATGAATGCACGCACCAAAAAGAGGAGGAGAATCTTTTTATGCATACATATATATTTTGGGTGGCTTACCTTAGATGAAAGCACGCACCAAACAGGGAAGAAGAATCTTTCTATACATAAAATTTTCCTTTTCCGTAATTTATAACCAACCAAGACAACAAGACCTTTACTTGTTCTGATTAAAGAGATGGTGGAAGTATGAAGTTTGGAGGTGGGGAGTGGGTCGTTGGGGGAATGAAAATAATTTATTTTAAAGAAAAATTAGCATTTATTTGTTATGTAAATAATTTATTTTGTTTGAAGTTTTGTAATTATATTGATAAGTGTAAAATTATTAATAAAATAGTTGATTTTAAGTTTGATGTGTATTTGATTATTATAGGAAATTTTAGATTTTAAATTTGATGTATATTTGATTATCATTATTTTTGTTTAGAAAATACGATTGAAATGTTATGATATCTTGGATATACAATAGATTTTAGAGCTTTTTTTTTGAAAAAAAGTTTTTCAGTCTCAACACAACTATACAAATAGATTGTGGCCATGTATTACTATTCAATGGAAGATTTATAAATAAAATAATGAAATTCTTAATCAATATAAAATATGAAAAATCTAAGATAAATACTTCAAAACCAATATCTCTTAACATTTTTCATTTAGTAAATATATTTAAAATATATATACTAATAAATAAAATAATAAAATGTTAAATTTTAAGATAGAAATATAATGATATTATTTTGGTTGAATGATAATTTTTTTTGATCCTTTAAAATATTTTATTTCCTTTATGTGTGTGTGTGTGTACACAAATACACCCATATTTTTCGATTAAGAAGGCTTAGGTCAATAAGTTGTAAATGTGTAAGAAGAGTAGTGTCAAAGTTATTTACTTCAAAATCAAATTCAAAGCGGTGAGAATAAAAAAATATAGGTCAAATTGGTGACTTGTGCACACACAACCACCCCTTTATATAAATTTTACATACAATTATATTTTTTAAAACCTAAAAAGATAAAACACCACCTTTTTATCTTGTGACCAGGGCAAATGCGTATGATTTGGGAAAAATATTACATGATTAATCCATTTAATTTTAAATTTGGGCCCAAATAAGTGGCATTGGGGCAATATAGGTCAAATTGGCGACCTACACAGCCAATCATCCCTTTATGTCAATTTTAAGTGTGGTTAGACCTGTTATAACCTAAAATTAACACAACAATGCCATAATCACTAATGACCAGGAAGACATTTTGGGGCACATTTGTGCATGATTGACTAAGTTTACTTTTAATTTTGGCCCAAAGTGAAGTAAATGGCATAATGTACGTTAAATCGGTAACCCATGCACACAAAAATATCCTTTAATGTCAATTTTACATGTGATTACGATCATTATAGCCCAAAAAATGACATAAAAAACACCTACTAGTCTTGTGATCAGGGCAAATGCAAAGGATTTAAGGCACATTGATGTGCAATTGACCCAATTTAATTTGAATTCAGGCCAAAATTGATGTCACTAGGTAATGTAGGTCTAATTGGTGACCTTTGCACACTCAAACACCAATTTTATGTCAATTTTACATGCAATTCAGTCCCTTATAGCTAAATATTGACACAAAAACACCATAATAACTTGTGATTAATGCAAATGTGAATGATTTAGTGCACATTTTTTTGTGATCTACCAAATTTAATTATAAATTAGGCCTAAAGTGACATTATTAGGGCAAGATAGGGTAAATTGGTGACCTGCACACACCCAACCACCCATTTATGTTAGTTTTACATGCATTTAGGTCCCTTATAAAACAAAATAAACATAAAAACACAATTTAAACTTGTAATTGAGGTAAATGCAAATAATCAAGGGCATATTCATGAGGGATTGATCCAATTTAGTTTAAATTTGGATTAAAAATGATGTGATTGGGGTAACACATATTGAATTGTTGACCCATACACACCCCATCTCTCCTTCATGTTGACATTAAGTACAATTAAGTCCCTTAAACATGCCCAAATTGATAAAAAAAAACTTGAACCACTTACGTCAGGAAAATATATTTACATCATGACATATTATTTTTGAGAAAAGTATTATTCGTAAAACTAAAATAAAATTACTTGTAATAAGTATAAAAATTGAGCAAGTTTTTTTTTTTTTTTTTTAAGAATCACAAACATTATCATGGGCATGTCGCATGTTTTGTTTTGACATCAAAGATGGTGAATACATAATTTTTAAATAAAGACAAAAATAAGAACACCCCCTTACTCTAAAAAACTTAACTTTTTGAAGACAAAATATTACATCCCTTTATCTAATTTGATTATGACATGGGTCCACATAGGATGTGTCACTTGAAACAACATTGCATTGCCCATGATGCAAGGACAAGATAATGGCATCTTTGAGTGTATGTTGTAGCTTCCATACATCCATTATGTGAATATTACTTGACACCCAAATAATTTACATCAGGCTTGATGATGAATGTAAATACCATTATCAGACCCATAAAAGACTTTCAAAAAGCCATATAGGACATAGAAATAGTGAAATATTGGAATTGAGTTGAATGGTGAAGGTGAAGGGCAATGAAAAGGTATTTCAGTTGATATTGTACACTAGGGGTCTATATAAAAATATAATATAATATTAATGTAGATAAATATGTTACCATTTAAAATGCAGGCATATTTCTCCATGCGATGATATATGGATTTCACTTCCCCTTTATAAATTACACTTATACATGTGAATATTTTAATTTTAAATTTACATGTCAATTTAACTACAGTGTAGAATGGTAAATGTCAATTATATCAAATAAAAGAGGCAACATATTTGATTGGATGTTTTCTTCCATCAAGGATGGATGAGGATGTCATGAGACATGTGTTTATTGAAGTGTGTTTTCATATCTTATGTGCAACTCAAATCAAGATGCAACATCACAAATAATGAGATAAGCCATTGAGGTCCTAGAGTCTATCGTGTGGGTCCCATTCATCAATGATGCCAATAAACTGACACCTAAAGCAATAATTCAAGGGGAGTAGGGTGGTGATGGTGAGGACCAATGATAGGATATTGTAATTATATCCTAAAACATTGTTTGAATTGTGTACATTACTAATGCTTCTTCCTCTAGAAGAAAAGTTTGGCATAATTATGATTTATCTTCATAAGTATATTATTTACATGACATCCAATGACTGTGGATGGGTGTGTAACTTACAAGTTTTTGACATATTTGAATGCTTGTTTTCTATTATTAAGGGTGGATGACGACATTCGAGGGCTGATTTAAGTGTCTTGCTAGACATGTATGTGAAATGTAGAAGCAAACAAAAGCTATGAGAATTATTTGACAACATGGCTGAATGATATTTTTTCTGATGGAATGCTCTAATTTCAAGGTATACACAAAAGGGA
>JARHVA010007240.1:300000-462500 GCA_037957365.1 Torreya grandis | reverse complement strand
ATATATAAGATGAAAATAACACTCAAGGGTAGGATAAACCATCCATATCTCTTTTTTAATAGATGATGTCAACAAATAGAGGAGAAAATCCTGATGAAAATATTGAAGGCACTTCTCTTCTTTCAGAAGTGTTCTTGTAGGGGATAGCAGGAATTCTTTCAGGTAGGATAAGTAACTGGTAACATAGTAAAAAGTAACCAACAATCTAAGATCTATCACAAAGTCTCCATCTTGACTACCCAAGAGTGAGATACGAAGAACAATGGGGGCACAAAGTCATCCCAAGGTCCTTTACATAGAAATAGAAAATAAACACACACTGAAGACAACTATGACAGCACAAAGTCTGAAATTAGATGGCTTTAGGCCACCTTCCTTATCACTTCCACTAGCTCTGCTTGTTAAATGGCATAAAAAAGAAAACATTTAGGAAACAGACATAAGAACAATCTCCTAGAATGATACAGGCTATAACAGCACAAAGTCTGAAAGTAACTTGCTTTCCGATTCAAACAAATAAAAATGATGAACAATTTGAGCTCAAAGTTTCAGTAATGCCTTTCAATTTGGGTAGAGTTTTGCTTCTGGTAATGGGAAGATCTCCCTTCAAATGATACAATAGATTACATTATATAGAGGCTAAGGGAGGCTTGGCACTTTGTCCCATGGAGCAACCCATGCTGCGCATTAATGCCTTGGATGCATTTTTGGTTTAGTCAGGGAGAGACATGCTAGATCAGGGTAGCTACCTTAACTATGGCATGTTGATTCATCTCCAATGTCTTCTCCTAAGATAGAGTCACTCATTCTATTACCTACTATCCGCACAGCTGTCCACTTTGCCTTTACTCCAAAGGGGACAAACAGGCTGCACTTTCAATTCTTGTAGGCCCAAATACCTACCTAGTGGACTATTCCACCTACTGGAAATAACTTATGCTGATATTTCCCTTTTTTATCTCTTCTTCCTTTTGGCCTTGGCCTTAAGGTCTTCGAATGCATTTGGGTCTGCGTTTTAAGCCTACAAAGACCAATAGACACTTTATCATAGTAAATTTGACATCCACATGTCTTTCATCTTTTGAAGGTTAATAGCTAGTCAGTCATCCTAAATTTGACATTTACGGGCATGTCATTCTCCTTAGTAATTCCTTTGTGCCTTTCTCACTTGCTATGGTTGCTTTCCACTATGACATAGGTGAGGACACATGGCAACATTTGCAGCTTTGAAATAAGCTTATGAGAATAAGCTTTGAAACTTGTTAAAAACTTGAAGCACAGATGCAGACACTTGTTGTGGTCCACTGAGTTGGAATGGGACATGTGGTGAGTTCTACTACTTTGAAACTTGTTGGAGACTGAGTCTCGGTATACGACACTTGGCAGCTTCTACTACACTTTGAGGCTTGACCTTCCCAAAGGGGACTTGCCCTTTAGGGTCTTGAAAGAAGGTTCATTTTCTGAGTGTCAATTATCCTTTGCGAGGGTACCTACCCTTTAGGATCTCCCAAGTGACCTTCAGAATTTCATTCTTTAGTAGGCTATTGTTCCATTATTTCCTTCAGACAAAAAGTCTAAAGGAATTCCTTCAAACAATTTGTCCGAAAGAAATCTTTCCTTGGCTCTGCATCCTTATATTAAGAGTGCTCTATTTTTGACACGTGGCACATTCTGCTACTTCAAACAAGTGACACATGGCATCTTCCACTGGAATAGGTGAGGACAATTGGTAGCATCTATCACTTCTTACAGGGGACGTGGCAACTTTCACTCAATTTTGGCAATCACACAGAAGATGACACTTGGAGTGATCCGCTTATCCTTTTAGCAACTTGCCTAGGGCCTGCCATAGTATTACTTGATAATGAAACCAAAGGAAGATATAGTGACTATTGACACTTGGCAGCCTCCACCTATCTCTGTAGATGACACATGGCATGTTTTGTTGATTTGATAAAAAGGCATTGAAACCTTCCACAATTGCCACTTGTCACTTTTTGTGGAACTCCATAAGGGACAAGTGGCATGTTCCACTACTTTGAGATGAAAAACATAATGTGTCTTGGTAGATGACACTTTGTAGCTTCTGCTCATCTTTTTCTTTTGCATGCGCCTTTGAACCATTTGATTAAAACAAACCTAGAAATGCATAAGTGCTAAAAACTTGCTCTTTCAAAGGAATTTACCTGTTGAAGCCATTAGACCCTTTGAATATATCAGTTTCAAGTATGTTGAATCCATAGAAACATATTTGTAGAGTCTGTAGATTTCTAAAAAGCTTGAAAAAGGAGGAATTTTTAAGCTCAGAATAAATTTTGAAAAGGGAAGAGACAATTTGGTCTATGTAGGGCCAAAATAGTTCATATGTTGTTCCAAAAAATGAGTGACATTTTTCAGGGACAATAGCTAGCTCCAGTTGGGGAACTTCCTTTAGTTGGAAATTTGAAATAGCTAAGGGGAGTAGAAACCAGAATCTCTAGTGCCTTGAAGTATGCTATTGGGCTATGGAGTCATGCTACCCAAAAATAAAGGTTCCAAAAAACAAAAATGAAAATCACAAAATAGAAACAAAAGACTATACAAATATACATATGTATAGGGGAACTCATCTAATACTTCAAGAGTTGAAGTGCTTCAAATGCTACCCATTGTGAGGCAGAGAAAAGAGAGTGCCATCTTGATACTTCAATAGGAAACTATTTTTACCATTGAGCTGATGAATAGTAAAAGGGCCCCTCCACAGGGAATCAAACTTTCCATGCATCCCCTTTGGTTCTCTTATCTTGTCCCATAGTAGGACTTGATCTCCAATCTAGAAATCACAGTTCTTTGCTTTTTGGTCATAGAGCTTCTTCACCAAACCTTGATGGGTAGCAATTTGGTCCACCACTATAGTTCTCTGCTCGTCCAACTCAGTAAGACACATGATCCTCTTATCAAGGGTGCTTTCATACGTTTGATCTTTAATTTCCTTAGCCAATTTCAATGTTGGAAATTCCAAGGTGATTGGTATCTCAGCATTGATACCATAAAGAAGTTGGAAAGGAGACATACCAATTGCTCTCTTTGGTGTAATTTTTTCTACCCATAGAGCATCAACCAATGCTTTATGCCATGTCATTTGCTTGTCATCCACTAGCTTATTGATGATAGTCACCAGATTCTTATTGCTTGATTCAGCCTATCCATTCCCTTGTGGAAAGTAATCAGAAGAGTGGGAGAGTGTAATCCAATAATAGAAATAGAATTGAGTAATCTTATATAAAGTGAAACAAGCTGCATTGTCAGTGACAATCTTGGTTGGGACTCCAAACTTGGAAATGATGTTCTCTTTGAAAAAATTGCATACTACTTATGAAGTAGCATGTTTGGTTGGAATAGCTTCCACCCAATTGGTGAAGCAATCTATTGCTGTAAGGACATAATCATGTCCAACACTTGAAGATGGGTTTACAACATCAATAAAGTCAATTCCCCATTGCTGGAATGGCTCCTCTATGACCACTGGCTTGAGAGGTAGGGCAGCTAACTTGGGTATTCTAACAAACTGCTGGCATAGTTCACATTCCCTAACCCACTTATACACATCTTAAAAAAGAGTTGGCCAGTAATACCTAGCCCACAACATTTTATGTGCAGTCACAGGAGCATAAAAATGTCCACATGCCAAATTATGGAAGTACTTTAGAAGTTGGCTTTGTTGCTTCTTGTCCACATAGTAAAGGAACACTCCATCAAGGCTCCTCTTGTATAGGCAATTGTCCTAGAGGACAAAATTTGTAGCTTTCAGCTCGATGGTTCTCTTTTCTTTATAAGATAGGTGAGTAGAATAATCACCATAAGTGAGGAAATGAGCAATACCTAAATACCACTCACTCATGGTGGAGACAAAGAGGACTGTTGGTGTGTCTTCCACCTCTGATTCATCATGCTATGTTCCTTCTGGCTTGTTATCAACAATAAATTGGCATAGGCCCTTTCCCTATACCAGCTTGTTGGCTTAATGACCAGATCAAATTCCTAGATCTTTGCAACCCAATTGCCTCTTTTCATCCCAAACTCCTGCTAAGTCAATATGGATTTGACCGTGGTATCAGGATCCAATGCAGTAACTCTTGAATTGAGGATGTAGAAATGGAAATGCTTCACTGCCTTGACCACTGCATAAGCATGCTTATCCATATTTGAGTACTTAAGCTCATGAGCTTTGAGAGGATAGCTCATGAAATAAATGGGGGATTCCATACCTTCTTTATTTTATTGAACCAGAATTGCTGAAAGCATGTGTTCTGAAGCATAACTGTATATGATGAACTCTTTGTTATAGTCTAGACAAACTAGAATTAGAGCATGGGCAATGGCAGTCTCGATATCCTCAAATGTTGATTTACCTTCTTTAGTCCAGCTGAATGTGGCTTTTCCCTTCATCATGTTTATAATGTGTCTAGTATCTCAACAAACTTAGGGATGAACCTTCATAAGAAGTTCACCTTTCCAAAGAAAGAGTGGACAACAGTCTTACTTGTGGGCAAGGTAAGTTCTTGGATAGACTTTACTCTGTTTGATTCAATATTTATGCTTCCTTTGGACACAATGTGTCTGAGAAGTTTCCCCTCTGTTACTCTAAAAACTAACTTCTTGGGGTTTAAGGAAATGCCATTTTGGCAGCAGCATTCCAGCACTTGTTGCAAATGGCGCACTTGATCTGGATGATGCTTAGAAAAGATGGTCAAGTCATCAAGATTAACTATAATGAACTTACCCATCTCATACTTGAAAGAAAGGTTCATTTCTCTTTGGAAGGTGGTTCCATCATTTATCAAGCCAAAAGGCATCCTTCTATATGCAAACATGCCCCAAAGAGTGGTGAAAGTAGTCTTATGTTGGTTTGCCTCACCAACTTCAACTTGATTATATCCTGAGAAGCCATCTAGCATTGATAACATCTCCATATCTGTCACTATCTGAAGCACTTGATCCATGATTGGCAAAAGATAGTTCTCCTTCAAGGATGATTGATTCAAATTTCTAAAATTGACACAGAGGCAAATTCTGCCATTCTTCTTCGTTACAGGCACTATGTTTGCAATCCATGTGGAATGATGGATTGGAAAAATGATCCTAGCATTTAGCATTTTTTGTATCTCAAAAAGAATAGTACCTGATATTTTTAGATTATACTGCCTGGACTTTTGCCTGTGAGGTGTCGAATCAGCCTTGAGAGGAATGTCATGTTGAATTTTATCAGGCCTGAGTGACTTTAGGTCATCATAGGAGTATGATAGGACGTCCATGTACTGGTTGAGCAAAGTCATGAACTTGAACCTCTCCTCAAGGGTACAACATTTCCCAATGTTTACCATCTTTGGATTTTCCTTGGTTCCTAGATTTACTTGATCAAACACCTGAGAGGAGCTTGAATCCATTTGCTATTATTTTATGAATCTGTCTATTTATCAAACAACTTCTCAAGGGAAACTATGCCTTTGGGAATATTATTCCCTTTAAGTTGCAAGAATTCCTCACCTGGATTTGTATTTGATTCAGGAGTTGGTTCACACTTTTGAGGTTCGTTGCCTTCAAAATGCAGTTGTTCAAAGCTATCCTTTTGCTTTAAGAAGGCAATGATTTGGTTTTCATTGTTAAACACTTGCCAATGAATGACATTATCAGGTACATGTGGTCTAAAGTCCAACTCAATAGTGTACTTGTCTCCTTTGAAGTTTGGGTGGAGATTAAGAGAGTAGTTGAAATAGCCAGTGCATCAACCTGGTCATTGAATTCTCTAGGAATGGCAGAGATACCGAAAGCATCAAAGCTTTCAATTTGGTCCCAAACTAGATTATGGTAGTGGTGCAATCTTTCATTATTAGTTTGGTACAGGGTTCTCACCTGATAAACCACTAGTTCAGCATCTCTTTTGGCATGAAGGAGCTTGATGCCTTTGTCTCGAGCAGCCCTCAATCCAAGAAACATAGATTCATATTTATCTATGTTATTAGTGTTGCTGAACTACAACTTGTAGGATGAAGGAAAAATATCTCCTTGAGGAGATATCAGCACAAATCTAGCTCTTGAACTAGTGGAGGAGCAACTGCCATCAAATTCAAGAATCCATGCCTCATTTGATACTAACTTTTTTTTGGATTCTTCTTCATTCGGAGGAGGAGATTCTTCTACACTTGCATTGCACTCTACCAATTCTTCTATTATTTCAATTGAACATATTTCCAATTTGTCACCTATAGGAGCTTCATTAGATGCCCCATGAACTTCATCTGTGAATAAAAGGTAGTTACCCATGCCTGAAAATTCAAATAGAATTTGAGCTTTAGGTGCTGAGATCTGGGTAACCACGTATTTTGCTTCCTTCTCAGGGAGCAACCTCTTCATAACACCTTTGAATGGAATCCTCACCTCTGATAAATCCATGCTCAATTCACCACCAACATCCCTATAAAAATTCTACCCAAGAAGGATGCCATATGATGCTAGGACGTCAGCTACCAAGACAATCATCTTGATTCTTTTGTCTGAGAATGTTGCAAACACAAATTGGGCATCTTTAATTTTTCCTAGCAGAGGTACTTGCTTTTTCTCCATGGAGAAGCATCTACCAAATGTCTTGGTTAGTGTGAGCTCAAGAGATTTAGCCACTTTAGCAGGCATGACATTGTCTGAAGCTCCAGAATCAATGATGTAGTTATTTAGTTGATGATCGTTTATTAGCAATGAGACATAGAAAGGTTCAATCCTACCAGGAGTAGTAGGAGGAGCAATGACAAGATTTTTTCTAGTGGGTGTGATCCTAGGAGAATCATGTGTCACTTTAGGAATTGCTTGTCCTAAAGGGATGGCCTAGTTTTTAACACATTGAACCAGTTTGTCTAATTGCTCAGGATGGGACTGCAAAAATTCAAATTTAGACATCTAAATTTTGGTCTTCTTTATATGGTCAATGATATCAAATGTTGGAAATGAACTAGGCACAAAGGATGGGAGTTCATCCTTTTGAGTTTTGGGAGGGGGAGAACTGGACTATGAATTTGAAGTTGAAGGTGTAGAAATGTTTGGGCTACTTACCTTTCTAGCAGTCACTAGGTCCTTTGGCTTGAAGGGCAGAGTGGTTCCACGTTTAGCAATTGAAACTGTTGGTTGAAGTTTCCCCTCTGTCTTCTCTTTATCAACTTGTTGAGCTGATTGATTATTAGACTAGGTGAATATATCATATGATCCCTTAGTTGTATTTCTTTCACTTTTGGGTTCATCTTGATAATTCAAGAAACTAATATGGGAGTCGCTAGCTAATTATTCTTATTCCTTAGTGAAGAGATTAGCATCATCTTCAGTATTTAGCTCAGGCTGGAATGAGAAATATGATTTAGCTTCAAGATATCCAACTACTGAGTTGGTTAGAGGTGCTTCAAGGGTGAGGTTCCTTTGTGGAGGAGGGAGGTGATTTCACTGTCCTTGATTCCTGGCAGCGTTGCCTTGGTATGCTTGATTTTGAAATGTCCTCCTTGGAATTTCTCTATATGTAGGAGCAGATGACATCCCTTGCACCATTTGCTTTTTGAGAGTTAGCACTTCATTTGCTATCTTTTGCACCATTTTGTCAGTGGTGACTGTAGGTGAGTATTCAGAAGATGAAGAGGGTTTACCTCTATTTTGGTCTCTCCTTATCTTTCCAACCAAGATAAGGTCATCTTCTACCTCAGTAGCCAAATCTTGAGCAGTAGCAATGTCTATATGTCTAGCCCGTCTCAGCAAGAAACTCACTTCAAGCAACTATGAGTTGATGAAGAAACACTTAAGATTTTGAGGTGTTAGTTGAGTGATCATGGGAATCTTGTGCCTCAGCTTGTCAAACCTGGTAATGAAGTCCCTCATAGGTTCATGGGGATCCTTCTTCATCTATGTGAGTTGGGCTAGCAAGGCATGCACATCTTCTGCAGGCTTGAATTTGGCTTTAAATTTATCTTTGAGGTTGTCCCAATCAGTCACTGACCAAGCTTGTAGATGGTTAAACTAGTCTGTAGTAGCACCTTGAGTGTCTCTACGAATAGCCTGACTGTTATGTCTTCATACTCCACACCTATTACACCACAGGCTATACTGAGGGCAACAATATGTTCATCAGGGTGAACTTTCCCATCACCAAAAATTTTGGAGAAATTCTTCATTGAACTGCGTGGAAGCTCATGTAGGGGTGGGGTCAAATTTAGTGGACCAAAATAGTTACCTCAAGGGCCTTGAGCCATGATTTGATTGTGTAAAATTGGGATCACAAATCTGGGTGGAGTATGGATACGTAAAGCTCTGCTAGCAGCAAAAAAAGAAGCTCTACCTTGTGTTGGTGACCTGGTAGGGCTAGGAGGAAGACTCCTAGTTTGTTGAAAGTGAGGTTGTGAAGGAAACAACTCAAAATTACTCTGCTGCACCAACTCAAAAGCAGGGTCAACAACACCTTGAGATTTTTGGCTTCTTGTATAGTGTGGAGTTGCCAAATTATAGAACAAAAATGGAAAAGAGCAGGATCTGATTCAGCTTGAAGCTTGAGACTTCAAACTGTGTGCTCTTCCCTAGCGAATCACCAAAAATTGTTGGTTGAATATTTTGTCAACCAGCTAACTGGTGAGCAAAATAGGTCTCTTCAACCACAGCATAGGGAGATTGGTTGGCCTAGTGTGCAAGTTTACTACATCAGAGGTGGACAAATCTCTCCTCTCATCAATGGGAGGTTCCTTATAAATATGTAAGAGCTATATACTATATATATATATAAGATGAAAATAACACTCATGGGTAGGATAAACCATCCATCTCTTTTTTTTTTAGAGATGATGTTAACAAGCAAAGGAGAAAATCTTGGCGAAAACACTTAAGGCACTTCTCTTCTTTCAGAAGTGTTGTTGCAGGGGACAGCATGAGTTCTTTTAGGTAGGATAAGTAACTGGTAACAGAGTACAGAGTAACCAACAATCTAAGATGTAGCCCAAAGTCTCCACCTTGATTGCCCAAGAGTGAGATATGAAGAACAATGGGGGCACAAAGTCATCCCAAGGTCTTTTACACAAAAACATAAAATAAACACACACTGAAGACAACTATGACAGCACAAAGTCTGAAAGTAGATGGCTTCAGGACACCTTCCTTATCACTTCCACTAGCTCTACATGTTAAATTGCATAAACAAGAATACATTTAGGAAATAGACATAAGAACAATCTCCTAGAATGATACAAGCTATAACAGCACAAAGTCTGAAAGTAACTTGCTTTCTGATTCAAACAAGGAAATATGATGAACAATTTGAGCTCAAAGTCTCAATAATGCCTTTCAATTTGGGTAGAGTTTTTATTTTGGTAATGGGAATATCTCCCTTCAAATGATACAAGAGATTACATTATATAGAGGCCAAGGGAGGCTTGGCACTTTGTCCTATGGAGCGACCCATGCTGTGCATTAATGCCTTGGATGTATTTTTGGTTCTGTTAAGGAGAGCCATGCTGGAGCAGGGTGGCTACATTAACTATGGCATGTTGATTCATCTCCAATGTCTTCTCCTGAGCCAGAGTCACTCATTTTATTACTTGTTATCCGTGTAGCTGTCCACTTTGCCTTTACTCCAAAGGGGACAAACAGGCTACGGTTTCAATGCTTGCAGGCCCAAATATCTACTTGGTGGACTGTTCCACCTACTAGAAATAACTTCTACTGATATATCCCTTTTTTGTCTCTTCTTCCTTTTGGCCCTAGCCTTAAGGTCTTCAAATGCAATTGGGTCCACATTTTAAGCCTGTAAAGACCAACAAACACTTTATCGTAGCAAATTTGACATTTGTGGGTCTTTCATATTTTGAAGGTTAACAGCTAGTCAATCATCCTAAATTTGATGTTTGTAGGCCTATCATTCTCCTTAGCAATTCTTTTGTGCCTTTCTCACTTACTATGGCCACTTTCTGTCATGACACAGGTGAGGACACATGGCAGCATCCACAGCTTTGAAATAAGCTTATCAGAATAAGCTTTGAAACTTGTTAGAAACTTGAAGCGTAGATGTAGACACTTGTCACAGTCTACCGAGTTGGAATGGGACACGTGGTGAGTTTCAGTGCTTTGAAACTTGTTCAAGATTGAGTCTCAGCATACGACACTTTGTAGCTTTCGCTGCACTTTGAGGCTTGACCTTTTTCGAAGGGGACTTGCCCTTCGGGGTCTTGAAAGAAGGTTCATTTTTTGAGTGTCAATTGTCATCCACGAGGGTACCTACCCTTCGAGATCTCCCAGGTGACCTTCGTACTTTCATTCTTCGGTGAATTTCTTCCATCATTTCCTTCAAAAAAAAAGTCCAAAGGAATTCCTTCAAACAATTTGTCTGAAGGAAATCTTTCCTTGGCTCTGTGTCTTTATATTGAGAGTGCTCCATTTTTGACATGTGGCACATTCTGCTTCTTCGAACAAGTGACACGTTGCATCTTCTACCGAAATTTGGGAGGACACTTGGCATCATCCATCACTTCTTACCAGGGACACGTGGCAACTTCTACTTAGTTTTGGCAATCACATGAAAGATGACACTTAGAGTGATCTGCTTATCCTTTTAGCAACTTGCTCGGGGCCCACCACAGTCTTTACTTGATAATGAAACCAAAGGAAGATACAACGACTGTTGACACTTAGCAGCCTCCGCCGATCTCTACAGATGACACATGGCATGTTCTGCTGATTTGAGAAAAAGACATTGAAACCTTTCGTAGCTACCAATTGTCACTTTTCATAGAACTCTATAGGGGACACGTGGCATGTTTCACTGCATGTTTCACTGCTTTGAGATGCAAAACATAATGTGTCTTAGTAGACGACACTTGGCAGCTTCTGCTCATCCTTTTCTTTTGCGTGTGCCTTTGAACCATTTGATTGAAACAACCCTGAAAATGCATGTGCCATAAACTTGCTCTTTCAAAGGAATTTACCTGTTGAAGCCATCAGACCCTTTGAATCTGTCAGCATGTTGACTCTGTAGAAACATATTTTCAGAGTCTGTAGATTTCTAAAAAGCTTGAAAAAGGAAGAAATTGAAAGCTCAAAACAAATTTTGAAAAGGGAAGAGACAATTTGGTCTGTGTAGGGCCAAAATAGTTCATATGTTGTTTCAAAAAATGAGTGACATTTTTTGGGGACAACACATCTAACATAGCCACGTGTGTAAGTGTAAATTATATTGAGTAAGTGTTATCCATATGTAATTATAAGAAAATGTGCTTCTGATCATCATCATCATGTTGTCATTGCTAACCCTGCATGATAGAAAATGTCTAATCAAAAAATCCTCCACCTTGTAATTTGTGTACCCCTATTTTGATAAATGCAAGTGATGTATGTTCTAAATGCAATATACATCACACAAATGCAATCTACCATGAAATCTATATGACATATTTCACACAAAGATTTGGAATTGGAATAGGTATAATATGGAAACTATAGTGGATGGATGGGAAAGATAAGCACAAACGGTTTGAGCTTGTACACCCAACCCTAATTTAGTATAATGGTTGGATTTTCATGTTGTCAAGCTAAGTGACATTGGTTTCCACAAGAATTCATAAGGAACCTCTTTCTACTCTCCTACAATGCACTACAAGGTTTCATCAAACAAATGGGATTGATCTTAATGCTGAAGGATCATTAAAAGGTTGACGAAGATAAGGCATGTTCATATTCCCCAACTCTTGGTTCTCCTTTGAATAAGGTTTTAAAAGTTTAAGTGTGGTAGATCCACCTTATTCCCTCAATTTATCTATTGCTTGATTCACATTCATGCTTTAGACTATTGTAAAAGCTTCATCAACTTAGTTACCATATTTGTGCTTCTCTCACATCTAAGGACCCTATGTCTCTCATATGTGTCTCCCAATCTACATCAAAGTATGCTCAAGGAGCATCAAGGACACATTGAGTTATTGAGAGTTAATTTTCATGATGTTGATCTAGTGTAAAGTCTACAAAAGGTTGGTTGAGCTCATGTTCTCTTATGACACCTATGGATTCCCGTAACATTGAAAGATTTTGACTCTCAAGAGATACAAGGTTTACAAAGTGGTACCAAGCTTGAGTTGAATCTAAGAAGTCATCTTTCCCTCTCTAAACTTCCTGAACTACTCTTGTGTATCTGAGTTCTCCATCTAAGGTGACATGAAACTCTTGACGTCACCTTCTGTTTCTCCTCAAGCCCATTTGCAGTGCTTTCATGACGACTTCAAACATGCTAAGAGCTCTCTAAATTAATCCACAACTTGAATCAACTACACACATCACAAAAAAGAGGTTTGGGGTCTCCTTATCTCTCATGGAAGTTCAAGTTTTTTTGCCCCATCACTCCTATGCCTTTGATGGTCAATGAATGCTCATAGTTGGGGGCCCTTTTTTGAGGAGGAGGCCTTGTTGCCTATATTCACTTTACAATGTGAAAACTTTGCATTATAAAATTGTCAAATAGTTCTATCGTGGTTGTTGTGGTATTGATCCCTTTGAAGTTTTTAAAGTGAACTTGTATGAGATCCAAAATAACTCAACATAAGAAAGTAGGCCTGGATGACGAGAATGAAGTTCGAGCTCGATGGTAATGGTTTTCTTAAAACAAAATTACCCAATCCCTTGCTTCCTACCATTTCTCAAACGTAACATTGAAGAAAAGGGCCACTACACAAATAATGTTGTTGGGTTATAAATCTTGAACCTATTGGATTTTCCCCATTTTTTATTTCGGCCCCTTTCTCATACAAAACACAATCATGTGTATAATGAAAGCAAGACTAAAATGATAAAGTTAAGCACATATAGTGAATAATATTTGGCTAGAACAATCTAAGCTTTGCAATACCTTTGGAAAATGTGAGTTGTTTAATTCACACCTTTTTAAAAAAAAATCTATTGCATAAAAACTTGCATCGTACCTTTCCGCCTTTAATTTCTTGTCAATTTCACCACATCAATAAAAAAGTAAGAGAAAGCATTGTTAATTTCACCACACATATTTTTGAGTTCGTAGAACCCATGGATGGGTACAAAAGAAGTGGTACGAGTTCAGATTTGATATCATTAGACACCTGGGGTGATGCAAATCCATTGAAAAAAGGGAAGATTTGGGCATTGTCCAAGGCAGAGGATTTGAAGCTACGGGTACAACTTTACATGGAGGAGTAGGGTGTGGTTCAGAAGTGGATTTTGAGCTCTGAGACCATCCTTTAGCGAAGGAAAAGCTAGTAGCAGGTGTGATCTCCATTTGATTCAAAGAAATGGGAAAGGAAGAACCTAAGATAAAGAGAGTGGAAGTGCATGTGCATTATGGGAAGGAATGGGAGGTATAGCTACAGATTTCAATGCCCGATGTGATGAAGCATCTATGTGAAATCAAGGACCTAAAACACGATATGTTGTCTTTATCCCACATGCATGGATAATACAAATAGATAAAGCATTAAAAGGAATGGTCTATATTATGAATTTCGGTCATGGGGCCAGGGTTCAATTGATTCTTTGTCTTGTCATGCAGCCTATCGCTTATAGACCCTGAGAAGACAAAACACGCAGGTAACCCCTCCCTACATGTGGGATTCCATGACACGTAAAAAAAACTTTACCGCAAAGTGAGACGAATATAGATATACCTTCCCATATAAAATGCCTCCAGTATAATGAAAATTTTCATCATAAAAAATATGAATATATAAATATACTAATTATATATATTTTTAAAAATAATTCCAAATTCTAATTAAATATTTTAACAAATCTATAATATTAAATTGTTTATTGCTGAAGGGATTAATGGGTCAAAGCTCTAACAACTCTTAATATTAAATTATAGTTTGAAATTTAATCACGGGGCGTTATTTGACACTATCATATGAAAATTTTGGAACGTAATACAACTGAAGCTACAGTTGTACAGGAATCCGATGTCCCTTCTAATTGCCTGCTACAGAGCGACAATTGGCTCTGATCTGCCCTCGGGAGCCCGTAAGGGGACTGATGTTGCCCATCTTAAGCAAAGATTTCACAAATTGCAGTAGAAACACCTCCTCCTGTGCTGCATATAATTTCACCGTCTCCATTGTTTTCCCTTGCCCTCTCGCAAACAACACCTCGTCTGAATTCAGCAGTCCTTTGTCGCTCACCAATAGCTTGAAATAGTAGTTGTCAAATTTTGTAGGACTCACAGCATCCAACGGCGACAGATTGTTATCTCCTCCCGATCTTGGACACACAGATTTCAGTTTATTATAATAACTCTTTTCAAGGGTGGAGTCGGGCTGCCCATTGCTGCTCTGATTGTACAGCCTCTGTCGGAAGCTTGTGCACCGAGATTGACCGATGGTGTGACCGCCTGCATAAAATATATATTGTTGTTTTTGTTCAGCTGAAGAAACCAATTACCCAAATAGTAAGCAGAAGAGTATATTACCTGAGAGTGCCACCAAGTCCACCTCATCCAGACCCTGGCGTTTAAACTTGGCGATAAGAGTTTGGAGGGTTGAATTTGGCGCGGGGATATTATTGTTCGACCCTTGCAAACTTGCAGTGGTGGAGTCCCTCCTTCCCAATACAACTTCGAAATCTGGACCTCCACTCTGCGTAGTATAACTAGTGTTTAACATACAAATTTACTCATTGACAATAATAGATTGAGGATAAGATTTATTACCAGTACCACAGAATCACGAGCCGCAATGGTAAGAATATCAGCGCAGGACACAGTTCGCGGGCACGCCTTCTCCAACTCGCTTTTTATTTGGTCGACCACGTCGAATCCTCTGGCCGAATTTCTGTTTGGATTTGATCGCTTTTCGCTGACAATTCTGGCGCTGTCGTCCAGAAGCAGTGATGCATCACAACCCTGCATTAATACATAGGTCTCAATAGTGTCAACGTGTCATCTCAATAGTGTTAACGTGTCATGACATTCATATTATTAATTCTGATGATGGTGAATAGTCAGCACTGAGTACCTGTACAAAGCAGTCGTGGAATTGAAGACGGAGCAAAGACGCCGCCATTCTGGCTTCTCTTATCACGGCCTCCTCCACAACCGACTTCACAATATGCTCAGCCATTGGACATGACTTCTCGTAGAAATTTGGATACAGATTCCAACTTACAGGAAGTGTGGATGATAAGGTGAATACGAGCATTAAACACAAATTAGCGAGAAGAAAACTTATTGACCCCATACTGCCTCTTCTTCTTCTCCTCGAATAGAGCGTTTGATTATGTGAAGGGTGCAATCACCATTCTTATATAGCAGGCATAGAGCTTTCTATCCCTAACTAACTAAAATAATCGAATGAAAGTAATGGCAGTTCAACAACTACAACCAATACGCCGCGTTGATCGATCAATCGTACCGTTGCCAGGTCAAGAGAAAAAAAAGTAACGTGCAAAATGACTTTTTTATTTGTCTGTAAACCCCATATTTGCAAGTGTTTCTGGAAACATGGAATCCCTTGAGAACACAACCTGCTCCTCTAGACCAAATCATGCACTAAGCAGCTACCAAATACCCCTTCCTCATTTTGACACGTTCAACTTTATTTCAAATTTGAAAATTTCACTTTCCATTGTCTACTGTACTAACGCTATTGTCTCTCTACTGTCTGCATTTTAAATTAATAAAACAAGAAGAGCGCGTTGAAATTTTCGGATTAGATCTTAAAGAAAAATAAACTTGTTGACAAACCAGGCAGACGGTCCCATCAAGCTGTAGCGAAAAGTAAGCCGAGAAGAAAGCTATCGTCGTTTGTGTGGAACAGGTGGAAAACAATACGCGGTTTTTAATGTATTTAAGGAGGTCCTTATCGATGAAGGAGATAACCTTCAAATCAAAAAAAGGTTTGTACGATGCCGATAAGAAGAAATCGCTCTAATTCCGAAATCAATGACGTTGAAAGGCCAAAACCAACGCCATTGACAGCGATTGTAAACACCCAAAGACACCATTTGGATGGGGTATTTACAAATTAATTTATACTGGCAGTTGTTGTAAAGGTGCAAGTTGCGTTAAAAGATGTGATATTTTTATTTTTTTTTAAATAATTTTTTTAAAATAGAGTGTAATTCAGTATGATCGGTAATTTCATTTTAATTTTTATGAAAAAAAAAGGTTAAGCAACAATAACAATATTTTTATATTTTAGGTACAGTCGACAATGCAAAATGAAGTTATGTGTTTTTTCATACATTGTACCAATACATTGTTTGGGGAGGAGATGATCTATTTTGCAATAAATTTGAGCAACGATAAAGTAGTGGAGAAGGGAAAAACCATATAGAACATGCAGGGAGTGAAAGATTTTAAGTTGAACTGAATGGTGATAATGGGGTAATGATTAGGTAGTTTAGATGGTATTGTATCCCAGAGAGTCCATATCATATACTAGACCCAGATTCAAGACAACTAGTAGATTTACATACCTTTCAATATTCACCCATTGTAGAATGGTCCAAGTCAATATCTTTGATTGGTCGTTTTCTATTGTCAAAGGTAAACGAAGATGTAATGAGAGATGATTTGATTATTAGAAGTCTCTACCTCTGATATGTAGCGTAAATCATCACTATAATATCACTGATATAAAGATAAGACTTTAATTTTTAAAAATCTATAGTTATTTTTATATGTCAATTATAAATATAATATTTATATAGATAAATATATTACATTCATAAATATAAATATTATTAAACATTATTGTATATTAGTATTACTATATATACATTATTCTTCTATATAATAATATATATTATTAAGAATAATATATGTTAAAACATTTAATAAAAATATTATTGCTATTATAATATTAATAAATTATAATCCAATTAAATTATTGCAGATAGCTAAATAATTCTTCTTCTTCGCGATCGCTAGGATGATATATTCGATTGAGAGTGGAAATGTGAGCAAGTTCAAAAGTTGAGAATGAGGAAACAATGAGTGAGAATCAAGATGGAGGGCACTATAGAATGATGTGTGGAGAAGTGCAGACCAGGCTTGAAGGGAAGAAGGATAAACTCTCATAGATGCTTGTAGGTTCTAAGGGTATCATCCATGTAGCAGATGAAATTTCAATGATTCCAAGTGCTACAAATCCACCAAGTAACCCCTCATCTAGTTGTTCAATTCCAAGTGTAAGTCCAGATTCAAGTCCTAATGTAGAATTTTAAATAAAATTAAATCATAGCCAAATATATGCAATATTCATAATACAGAAGAAATAAGAATTGCAAAAATAAAAAAAATACTTCTTCAAATTATTGGAATCATTCTCCTTCTCCTTCTCCTTGAAAATAAAGATCAATTACAATGTATTAATAGAATTGCATGTGAACATGCTTTTCTAATTATTAAATAAAATATTTTAAATTTATCTAAATAATAATTTGCATGTAATATCAACTAAAACTAACTCCAGCCTTTCTAAGGCTTTATTTTTTCTAAAAATATATTAACTAAAAATTATCTAACTATCTAAATTTAACTCCACAAAAATTGTTCATGCAAACTAAATTTACACTAATAGTCAAAAAATAGAACTGAGTGAACTGCACTTCAACATCACTTTTCAACATACTCCCCCTTGATGCTGAGAGGGCTCACTCTTTGATCTTTGAGTTTCAAAAATTGATCCTTTGCAACTACCTTAGTGAAGATATTTGCTAATTGTTCTTTATTGTTGATGTATCTCAATTCTACTACCTTCTTTTGCACTAAATCTCAGATAAAATGATGTTTTAAATCAAAATGTTTTGTCCTACTATGATGGACTATATTTTTGGCCAATTTAATAGCACTAATGTTATCACAAAAAATAACTATGGGCTGAACTTGAATCTCTCCAAATTTCTTCAAGAAGTTTTCTAAGCCATAATGCTTGTGTACCTGCTGAAGTGACTACAACATACTCTGCTTCTGTAGAAGAAAGGGCAACTATACTTTGCTTCTTTGAGTTCCAAGTAATCAAACTAGAACCAAAAGAAAAATAATTCCTAGATGTTGACTTTTGGTCATCCAAACTACCTCCCCAATCAGAATCACTAAAA
Source organism: Torreya grandis (assembly GCA_037957365.1). Taxonomy (NCBI): domain Eukaryota; kingdom Viridiplantae; phylum Streptophyta; class Pinopsida; order Cupressales; family Taxaceae; genus Torreya; species Torreya grandis. The sequence continues at coordinate 444,398 of JARHVA010007240.1, read as the reverse complement.
CCAACAAGATTGAACCTTTTAGAAGTGTAGTAATGAATACCAAAATCTAGAGTGCCTATCACATACCTCAAAATTATCTTGGCTGCCTTCATATGTATTTCTAATGGCTCTACCATGTACCTTGAAACAAGTGAAACTGAATAAGCAATATCATGTCTTGTATGAGTTAGAAACATTAAGCTTCCAACAATACTTCTATAGGCTATCTCATCAACTCTTTCAGCACCATCATCTCTACACAACACAACTCCATGAGCAACTGGAGTGGAGACTGGTTTATAATCAAACATATCAATTTTTTTCAACATATCTTTAGCATACTTTGTTTGACAAATAAAAATTTTATTCTCCCTTTGATAAACCTCCATTGCTAAATAATATTTCATGAGGCTTAAATCTTTCATCTCAAATTCATTCATCATGGAAACTTTGAATTCATCCTTCATCATAGAACTGCTACCTATATACAACAAATCATCAACATACAAACTTACAATTAGAATTTCATTACCTTCTTGTTTGTAGTAAAGGGTAGATTCACTCTTACTTATTTGAAAGCCATTCTCTTGAAAATATCCATCAATCCTAGCATGCCATGCTCTTGGTGCTTGTTTGAGGCCATACAAAGCCTTCTTTAACTTGTAGACATGATTTTCTTTTCCTCGCACTTCAGAACCTTGTGGCTGTTCCACATATACTTCCTCTTCTAAATACCCATTCAAGAAGGCACTTTTCACATATATATGATGGATGCTCCAATTCTTTTGAGCTGCTAATGACATCAACATTCTAATGGTCTCTTATCTTGCTACTGGTGTAAATGTCTCTTCATAATCAATGTCATACTTCTGTGTGAAGCCTTTAACAACTAATCTCAACTTATGCCTTTCAACACTTCATCACTGGTACACTTAGTCTTGTATACCCATTTGGTGCCAATCTTCTTCTGGTCATGTGGAAGCTTTGTAAGCTCCCAAGTGTCATTCTTGTTAATAGAATCTATCTCTTATTGCATTGTTTGCATCCAAACCTCATTAGTGTATGCATCTTCAAAACATGATGGTTCAAAATCAGCCTTGGTAAGTAAATCAAAATTCAGTGTCTCACCTCTTGTATTTTCTTCATGTGCTTGATTTGAACTCCTTTGATAAATGTCACTCAATCTATTTTCCTTTCTTGTAGAACTAGGACTTGAATCTAGACTTACACTTGGAATTGAACAACTAGATGAGGAGTTACTTGGTGGATTTGTAGCACTTGAAACTAGAATATTAGTGGGCTGCCCATGATCAATATCATCCATAATAATGTCATTTAAAATAGATTTTGAATTCTCCATTTGGCCTTTTTGATGACCATAAACTCCGCCTTGATGAAAAATAACATCTCTTGACACAATAAGCCTATTAGTGAGAGGATTATATAACCTGTAAGCCTTACTTTCCTCACTATATCCAAAAAAAATACATGACTCACTTTTGGGATCTAAATTTTACCTCTTTTGATCAAGAACATGAACATAGGCTAAGCAACCAAAAACTTTGAAATAATTAACATTTGGATTTTTCTCATACCAAGCTTCATACAAAGTCATCCTGTCAAGTGCACTAGTGGGACTCTGATTGAGAATATATATTGTTGTAGCAATTATATCTCCCCAAAAAGAATTGCTTAATCCCTTTGTTTGTAGCATGCTTCATGCCATCTCCACCACTGTACGATTCTTCCTTTCAGCTGCACCATGTTATTGAGGTGTGTATGCAATGGTGAGTTGCCTTCTAATGCCATGCATATCACAATAACCTTGAAAGGATTTTGAAAAAAATTCTCCTCCATGATCAATCATTAATAATTTGATTTTACACCCTTTGTCATTTTCTACAAGGGCTCTAAACCTCTTGAATGTCTCAAGAGCTTCACCTTTGGTCCTCAAAAAATAAATCCAACACTGTCATGAGTAATCATCAATAAAAATAATGAAATATGATGACTTACACAAACTCTCTATCTACATAGGACCACAAATGTCTGAATGAACTAATTGGAGTGGATAATGAGCCCTCCATGCATTGCCTTTCAGAAATTTCTCTCTTGCATGTTTTCCTTTAGCACATCCTTCACAAGCTTCCTTGTGTTATTCAACCTTAGGCAAACCAAAAACTAATGCTTTTGATGTTATAATTTTCAAACTATGAGAATTTCAATGTCCATACATGAGATGCCACAACTAACTTGTATCCTCATATGCCATATTGACAAGGTTCATGTTATGTTCAACAAAGTTCAATGGGAAGATCCTATTCTTTGTCATAGGCACAACTGTTACCAACCTATTTCCTTGATTCTTATCATAAATTATACATTGTTGATTTTCAAATACAACTTTATAATTCTTCTCACATAATTGTCCAACACTCAACAAATTATGCTTTAACTTTGGAGTGTAATAAATGTCTTTAACACTCTTCATACCTTCTTTTGTATGGACTTCCATAGCTCCTTTTGCAGCAACCTCTAATGATTTGTCATCACCAACCTTGATCTTAGATTTAAAACTTTCATCCATTATAGAAAAAAAAAATTCATTCCCTAATATGTGGTTAGAACATCCCGAATCTAAATACCAAACATCTTTAGAAACATTTTCAGCTTTGTCATAAAATAAAAATAAATTATCTAGAGGATTCTCATCACCTTCTTGAGCATAATGAATGCTTTTATCATTATTACCTTCTTTTAATCTACACTCATAACTAAAGTGGCCATACCTATTACAATGATAACACTAGATATTTCTTTTATCAAATCAGTCTCTACCTCTTCCTCTGAACCCACCTCTTCCTCAGAAACCACCTCTGCCTCTATTTCCTCTTGAGTAATTCTGATTTTGACCTCTACCTTGGCCTTGATTACTTTTGATGCTACTATTGGCATCTTCATTATTTGTGATTTATAATTTGGAGGAAAAGCTCTCTCATCACTTTTCCCAAATGAATCTCTCAATATTTCTTCATGAGACATCAAAGATCCAACTAGATGATCAAATTGAAGGGTAGACAAATTCTTGCTTTCTTCTATGATTATGGCAACATGGTTCCACCTTAGTGTGAGAGTCTTCAACACCTTTTTGATCACAACCTCATTATTCACAATTTCACCAAGTGTAGCCATCTTATTGACCACATCTTTTACTTTGACACAATAGGAACTCACACTTTCAGCTTCTTGCATCTTCAAATTCTTGAATTCTCTCTTCAACGTCTATAACTTGACAACTTTGACATGATCACTACCTTGGTAAGCTTCTTTTAGAGTCTTCCAAGCATCCTCTACTATCTTTGCTCCTACAATTCATGGAAATAGGCTCTTATCTAGAGCTATTTGAATATGAAATAAGGCTTGAGCATTCTTCTTCTTAGCCTCCTTCTTAGTTATTTTATCATTTGATGTGAGGGCATTCCAATCAGTTGGCTCTACATAACCTGATTCAATAATCCCCCACATATCTTTTCCTATCAAAAAAATCATCATTTTGATACACCAATAATCATACTCATTTCTATCAAATTTTGGAATGGGCAAGGAGTTAGAATTTGACATGATAAATTTTTGGGAAAATTCCAACTACTAAATCTTTAACCCAAAATAAAATTACCTACTCTGATACTAGATGTAGAATTTTAAATAAAATTAAATCACAACCAAATATATGCAATATTCATAATACAGAAGAAATAAGAATTGCAAAAATAAAAAATACTTCTTCTTCAAATTATTGGAATCATTCTCCTTCTCCTTGAAAATAAAGATCAATTACAATGTATTAATAGAATTGCATGTGAATATGATTTTCTAATTATTAAATAAAATATTTTAAATTTACCTAAATAATAATTTGCATGTAATATCAACTAAAACTAGCTCTATCCTTTCTAAGGCTTTATTTTTTCTAAAAATCTATTAACTAAAATTAACTAACTGTCTAAATTTAGCTCCACAAAAAATATTCATGAAAACTAAATTCACACTAATAGTCTAAAAATAGAACTGAGTGAACTACACTTCAGCTTCACTTTTCAATAGGATAAACTCTTAGAGATGCCTACAGGTTCTAAGGGTATCATCTATGTAGTAGATTAAATTCCAATGATTCAAATTAGAGACAAGGAAATCAAAGGCACAGTTGATCATTTCAAGGATTGAACATTAATTTGTAAATTTATGGGCTATTGGTAGAGAGTGATAGACCTCCAAAAGTGGCTAGAAAAAAAATAGAAGCTAAGGTCAGCTAATCAGGTAAAGATCCTCCCTGAGGGTTTCTTTTATGTTATTTTCAAAATTAAGGATGAGATATTTTGATCTGGTCCTTGGTTCATGGGTTGAGCGAATTTTTTCATCAAACTTTGGGAAGGGGGATTTAACCTAAAAGCATAAAATATAAGGACAGACCTAGTTTGGACTCACTTTTATGGTTTTCCAATAAAGTTGTGGAGTGAAGAGATATTTAAACAGGTGGGAGATTAGCTAGGAGAGTTTATTTTCATGGAAAAATCTATTGAGGTAGGGATTTTGGAAGTTTATGCTTGAATTTACATAAATATGGATCTTTCTAATCCTTTTCCTCTATCAATTCATTTTAAATTTTAGACCTAAGAATGGTTATAATATTTAGACTATGAAAATGTCCCTTTTATGTGCAATAATTTCCACTCGCATGGACATTTTGAAAAAAATTGCCCTGATCTAAGTCTGCCTAGCTCCTAAGATAATGATGGATTTAGTGAACCCAATAAAAAATTGTAATAAAACTTTGGAGTGTTTAGGAACTAAAAATAAATAAAACTTGGAAGAAAACAATGAAGGGTTTATGGAATCAAAAAATAAACAAAGGATTAAGAAGCAGGAAAACCCTTGGAAACCTTTGAATCCAGATATGGCTAATAAATTTAGTGTTTTGTAAGTAGAATATTCTTCTTAGGACATTGTTGATTCAATGATTGATAACCACTAGGATAAATAAGACTCATATTCTCTCTCAGAAGAAGAAGAAGAAAAAAGATGCTAGTAAAGAATCTCTCTCGAAATAAGAAGAAGGCATTGATAATGAAGATGTAAGATGAAGTTTTTACCTTAGGGGATTTTACATATCTTTCACCCTCTCAACTAAGGGATTTAATGAATCAGGACAACAATTTAAAAATGGCATGCAGGTCTATATTAGGTGGCAAGAATAATCTTGCAATGCCTCCTCTCTCAAAGTCAAGAAATTTGGAAGCTCAAATCTATATCAGTAAGGGGACCCAAATGCAAATTTAGGAAATGGTGGCCAATTACATAAAGTAGAAATCAGATCAAGAAAACCATCCCCCATTGTAGAGGGTACTCAAGATACATAGAATTTGGGAAAGCAACTGATCATTTGTTATAATAGTAAGTTAAAAGGCTAATTAAGGTTCTAGAATATTGAACACAATGTCTTTAAATATTCTATTCTTTTTTCTAAGTGTTTACCTTCAAATGAAAGCCCTTTATTTGTAACTAACTTATCATGTTTTTAACTTTTTTATTAGCTAGGCTTTAGCCCTTATTTTTACATATATATAGGTAATGTTTTTATTATAATAATTAAGTATAATATTAATATTTCAAAATCCAATCCAGCATACTAATGATACAAATGACTTGTTGAATCTTATTTTGATGAAATGATAGCTTTGCATTTTCCAAGGAGGGAGAGCTAGGTAGGAAAAAGGGAATCCTACACAAAATGAAAGGAGAATTCATAGGATGACTAATGTTCCCACATGCCATCCTAACACCATTGATTATAACTATGCACTATGCATATACATGCCCACAAACAATACTTGTCAATAAAAATAACAAGCTCACAATATCTCAAAATCTGTAATTTTTGTAGAAATAAATGTAAAGAATTTGACATGGTTTTCATTCAATTGTTCAAAACCAATAAATTCATATTTAACCTAATTCAATCATATCTCAAATTTAGAGAAAAAACTTCAAAGCTCTGCATTCATATAAATTATGTAAATTTTGTTGTATCCTCCAATTTATATAATAGTGAGAGAAAATGAAAAGAAAAAGGAATGTGTAGAAGAATAAAGAGACAAGCCTCTGTCATTGATGGCTTTGAATCATGTTTCTCTACTATGCATTTTTGTGGAGGGTTCCATTGAATTCTATGAGAAAGTCAAGGGGTTTGTATAGACACTTGACTTTGACCACTTTCATGTCTAAACTACATTAGAGTAAATTTTTATAATGACATGCAGATTTAACTAAAAATCACCATTGGACCCAATTTATCTGCATAGCTATCATTTTAAATTAAAATCATAATGATACATCCCTAACTAGGAAAATGAATCATATTATGTAATTAAATCTTGTCTAGTGTATCTTGAATTAAATCATCTCTTTGTAAGTATTTTCATAAGGTAATTAAGTGAATACTTGCTTGATAAATAGAAACATTTCACAAGGTCACCATTTTCATAATTATTGATTAATCCTAGTTAATCAAGTTGAATTATTCTTCTAATAGAAAAACTCATAGATTTGGAATTATCCTATTTTTATAAAATCAAAATTGGAATATTATCTCACCCATGATGACATTATTAGACAAATTGTGCAATAAAAAGAAGGTTATGACATGTCTTACATTTCACTTACATACCCACGACAAGTTCTTACACACTCTTTCTGTTACACCATTCTTACACACTAAAGAGGACTAATGACTACACTTTTTCATCCAATGTGACTTTCATAATCCAAAAAGACATTAAATGGCATCTTTTACACACTCCATGTGTGTAATCATGAATTTGAGGATTGATCTTCAACCCTACATCTTGAGATGAGATGAATGGTCCATAATGATTTAAGAAATCTATAAATAGAACCCTCACACCTCTTATTTCAAAAAGTTTCTCCATGCAAACTTACACTACCGAATTACACAAGGAGCTTACTCACTCTCATTCCAATCCAAAGCTAAATCAAGTGTAGACAAGGAGAGATACTACTCATGTAATATTTAAGCCATTGATAAATACTTCTACATCTACAAGTCAAGCTCAGCCTTTTTAGACTAGTCCTCAAGTGAATCTTCAAGGGAGGTACAAAATCATGGATTTTTATAATTCAATTGTATTTATTATTTGATTTACACATAGATCAACATAGGGATTAGGTTTGAGATGTTAGTTCTTCAAGTTGTTTTCATTTTGATTCACTAATAATTGATTAACCTCTCTTATATCCCTAATCCACATAATGGTATGCCTGGTGGGACCTCTTGAAGGATTAGATGCACCCCACAAGCTATTTTAATCCATTAACATTATTATAATTACAAGAATTAATATATTAAATAGCTTAATTCACCTATTTTTCTTTAAAATTATGCTTATGTTTGCTCTAGGTGTAAACAATGAATTCAATCTATTAACATTCTTCTAATTACTAGAATTAATATACTAAATAGCTTAATTCAACCATTTTTCTTTAAAATTATGCTCAAGTTTATTCTAGGTTTAAACAGTGAAATCAGCCTATTAAATAATGAATTCATGCCCAAAAATGGTGAATTCATTCTGCTAATAAAAAAAATTATTATTTTATATTCTTTTGTTCTATTTTTTGTGCATGTTAAGGGGAAAACAATAATTTTACCCTTGAAAATGGTCAAATGGTCATGAAAATAGTTAGTTTTCCCTAAAAAAATGGTGAAATGGCTATGAAAATGTCAAAATGGCTCTGAAAATGGTTAAATTGAAAAAACAACAAAATGGTTGAAAATGGTGAAATGGTTCTAGAAAAAAAAACATTGTTTTAAGATCAACAAAATTGCTCAATTTTCTACATGGATAACCTATCTTCCAAAGGCCATAACATTTGAATCAGGCATCCATTTGACCTCTCATTTATGGCAAAATGAAGGTATCAAAAAGATGCATTCAACCTTACATATTTTTTTAAATGGTGAAAATTCCTCTATTCTATTTTTGTTTTATGTTTTGTGCCACTTTAGGTGAAATTGGTGAAATTATCTTGAAATCAATGAATTCATCCTTGTAAAACAATGAAATTAAATTTACCTATGTATTGGTGAAATTGACCTTTTATGAAAAATTGAGACTTAAAGAAGTTGTCCTTTAATATCCTCATTGAATCTAATCTACTTGTATCAAACTTATAATATTTTATGTTGTAGGACCTTAGCTAAAGAGTGGTATTTTGAGATAAACAAATCAATTTTACTTCACATTTTGATTTATGCATTAAAACAAATTCACATTTCAATTATTTTATAAGAAACAATTATTAATTTTCAAGTTCTTTACTTCCATGCAAGTTTGTTTGTTGTTTTATTGTCTGGTAGTGTTCTTTATGCAAGTATGCTCTCCCCTTTTTCGGTGACTTAGAAACATAAAATTTCTTATTTGTTTTTTACTCTATTTTTCATTTGACTATGTGGGGTGAATTTCATCACCTTCTCATAAGCCTTTGAGGGTGCATTAACCTAAAAAGTGACATCCTAGTATCATACCAAACCCTACTTATCTAACATGGTTATAAATTGAATAATGTTGTCATTGTGAAGGATTTTCTTTATGTTTGCACATTGTCATGTGAGGAAAGTAACCCTGGGGAATTATTTCCAATATCCTAGGCTAATGTATGTTACCCTCGAAAGGAGAAATATAAGAAATGAGATTTAACTTCTTCATTGATGAATTTGTGCCCACATATCACCTATTATGGGTTGTATATAGGGACCATCTAGAAATCCCAAGTAAATTATAAACAAACAACAAATTTGGTATCCCCTTATGACTAAAGTGGTTAAAAAGGGATAATACCCTTTCATGAATGACCCTATCTTATATTTATTCTTAAATGCCTCTTTTGATATGAATCATTTAGTAACATAGGGGTTTAAAGGCAACAACCCCCAAATATCACCTTAATTGTACGAACCTTGACAGAGATGGGTGTAGTTAAAATACCATTGATAATTTAAATAATTTCTTTAATGAACATTTAAATTTTATAATCCTCTCTCAAGGTAAGTGTTTCAAAGGTTCAAAGGATGTGATGAAAGCTCATGTCAAATATTAAAATTTTCTTGTAATGCTTGTGTTTTTTCTTGATTATTATGTCAAAACCTTGTTTACACTCAAGACTAGATCAAACCAACCAAGTCCAATTCTAACCCATTTTTATACACATATAATGAGGTGTTCCTCTCCTAACACTCCATGTCAAACAAAGGTGACACGTTAAAACTTGGTCCCAATACCTATATTTTTTCCAATCACATCACTAGGCTTCCCAATTTGAATCAAGAGTCTTTCCCTAAACCAAATTTCTTTTTCAAACAAAGATAGACTAAATTTTCAACTCCTTGTTCATGTTATGTTATTCTACCACTCATTTGAGTCCAAACCTATGTTCAAATCTAGGTGCTAATGATAAATCAGCTTCTTTGCAAGGTCAAACCCTAATTCCAAAACCAATTATAAATTCTAAGATAAATTTTCCATTATAATCAAATTATGCTAATATCATTTCCTTTTGGATGTCAAAAATTTGAAGTCTAGTTTAAAACTTGATTTACCATTATCAACTAAGACCTATTATTGTGCCAAACTTTGCACATTCCAAAGTTTATAAAGTGGCTCAAATAAGTCAAGTTTACTTTATTTTTTCATAAATTCAAGTTTCCAAGATCAAGACCTTTCAAAATAAGACCAAGTGTAAAAATATTCCTAAGTCAAACCATTGAAAATTTATACTTAAAATTATTGTGCCTAGAACTTATGAGTTTTCCCTTTGAGGAAACACATTTGAAACATTTAGATTGATATAAATTTGATTTTTGTATTCAAAATTGAGGTATATATTAACATAGGCCAAGCATCTTACCTCAAAACTAATTATAAAGTGATATTCTGAGTGACATCATGCACCAATTCAAGACATAGCTCTAGGCATTCAAGACCTTCTCAAGATAGAGATTATAAACTTATACATGCCTAAGTACAAGTGTAGTTGGGCCATTTACAAATCCTCATTTGATGATGAGGTAGTTTACAATCCCTATGGGTATGATTAATATGTGGAGGATGAAGAAAACCAATAATACCTTGTTAACACACCATCCAATGTTGAAATTGAACAACATAACCCATATCTTCCGATTATCTCACTTAATGTTGAACAAGGCCAATAACAAATATAGATTTCACATGTGCCATTAAATATTAAAAATATACCTAATTCAATATACCTTATCAAACCACCACCTAGTGATGAATATAAATAATATTAATTCAATTGATAACTATTTGACAACAAAGATGAACATCTTGCTAGACTATTAGAGATGGGTGTAAAGTTCCCCCTTATTTTCCTATAAATTATTTGTGATATTTGGTTAGAACACTCAAGAAAACACCTCTTATGTTATTAAAAAAACAAGTTACCTCTGGTCAAGGCTAAACTTTAAATCAATTCCTATTTGTATCGTACAAAATAAAAGGTCAACTAGTTGACCCTCTCACACAAATCCAACTTATTACTTCAAAAATATACTAATCTAATATTGTTATAACTACCTTAGCTAACTCCTTGTCTATATTGAAAGTTCAACATCCCACATTATTGAGCTATAAACCTCCAATTGAACAACCATTAGATTTGTCTACCTATCCCATGTACAATCCAAATCCATTTACCAACAAAACATTAGTTATGGATATGTTTAACACACCCATAGTGGAAAAAAATTTAGAAACTAAACTTGATTCAGATATTCTTGTAAATTCCATAGATCATGTGGTGGATAGCTCTCAAATGACATATTTTAACCCACACTAAGTACCATCCAACACACAACAAAACATTATTATGTCTTCTCCATGACCTTATCCTTCCAACATCCTAATTACCTTGTAGTGACAAGTTGTAAACCCAATTGAATCACAACAACATGTTACAAGTATCCCACTTAAATAGGTGGTGACCAATCCTCCACTTCGACAAGTAGAAAATAATCCCCCACCTCAATAGGTCATGATTAACATTCCATTGTAAAAAGTATTGATCAATACCTAACTAATGTTGACTAACCAACAACATGTTTCTATTAGTCAATTGATTACCACATATATTCAATAATGATCTTATTTAAGCCAAAAACATGTGCCAATTAACCAAAAACAAGTGTCTCTTACATGTCAAATTACTAGGAATCAATAGCAGGTTCTCCTATAATCACAACAAGTTTTGTTGAATGCCCAAAATAAGATTCCTCCATTTAGGCCTCAGTTCCCTCTAAATCAATTCCACACTCAACAAAAAGTAACTTACCAATAACACAACCCCTTTCAGTAATACAAATCTACTCAAAGAGTGAATATCCCTAATAGAACCAATGATGTACACATTCCCCAACACCTTTTACTACATTTTTATCTAGGTCAAGGTACTTTACCTTTGAATACCCAATCAAATGTACCCACTTCCTCTCACTCTGATCACACCTTTTAGGATTTGTAAGGGGTAAAATATGTAGTTTCAACCATTCAGGTAGGAAATCAGAGTAATAATTTTAAAATGGATGACATATGCACCTATCTTTTTGATATGATCTATCTTTTGATACATTTTTCACATCACTTTGAGATGCCCAAATTTGAAAAATACAAAAGAAACGTTGATCGTAAGGGACATCTAAAATAATTCTTTATTAGATGTCAAGAAGTTGTGTATATCCCTATATACCTATTTATCTTTTTTCCTTGTAGTTTGAAGGGACACACCTTAGAATATTTCCTTCATCTGCCCAAAATCTTGGTTGATAACTTTGATGACTTAACAAAAAATATTTGTGCATCATTTCTCTTTCAATGTCAAAAATGAGCTGAATATGGTTGACCAATGTTAGACTAACCATTGAGGAGGATAAATATTTGCCAATTATTTACAATGATGGTGCTCTTTAGCCATCCAAATCCCACATATTCTCCTTAAAAAATAATTGGATGCAATGTTCACTACCAATCTATAGTTTGATGTCACTCATAATCTCAAGATGATTTATGCCAATACATTTGAATAAATTATTTCTAAAAGAATATATATTTAGAAATCTCTCATTAACAAAAGAATAATAAATCTTTACTCTCAAAACTAGGCCCAAAAAAAGGCTCAAACACAAGCTTTTGCACAAGCACAAATAAGTATGTCAGAGAAGCTTAAACCATTCAACATAAATAGAAATGTTGTAGGAGATGGGGTAACTGAATCATGTCATGTGAAAATAGTGCAACCTCCACCAATTTAAGCAAACCCACCTAATCAAACTCTCACTTTGTAAATACCACCTCCAAGAAGTGGTCATTATCATAACCAATATTTTAGTAATCTCAACAAGCCAATTAAGATGGTTTTATGAAAACTAGTTGTTGCTTAAATGATCATTTGGCCAGTACCATAACCATTCCCTAAAAACAGCCTAAACCTGATTGGTATAATGAGATTGACTTTGTAATTATCATTGGGTTAAATGTCATTCTCTTCATAGTTACATTTAACTTCATCATCTTATTCAAGGTTTAATTGAAAGTGGTGAAATAACAATAGATAGTATGACCATGACATCTAATCAAGATTTGGGTATATATCAAAACCCTTTTCCATAGCATAATGCCAATAACAATCAAAATTAGATTATACCTCCTCAAAATCAACATCAGAGATAGAGCCAATAATAACAAAACTAGAATCAAGGTCAAGATACCCATTAAAATTAAGTTAATTATAAAAGTGTCCCTTATTCCTAAAATGTTGTAGGTTACATCACTAGTGGACACATTGTTATAATTAAGATCAATCCTAACCTCATTGCCAATAATACTAGATGACCTTTACCTTCCATTCTAGGACCTCCATCTCTATTTGTTGGTAATCCTCATTTGGATTGTAATGGCCCAAACTCTAATTAATATCCAAGAGTTACCATTTTAGGCCTTGATACCCACTCCTCTAATTATAGTAAACCTCCACTTGAGGTTGTAAAATCACAACTCGATACTCTAAGGTTAACACTGAAGGTCCTACAGCTTCTTCCTCCATAAATCCCATTCAATGTCCTTCACATTAGAAGACTAAGCCAATTGATCCTATTAATGACAATCCTTATGATATTTTGGAACAAACACAAAATACACCTATGTATATTTCTATTTTAGATCTTTTTCAGACAACAAATGCCCATAAAAACACATTGAATAAACTTTTAAGTCAAACCACAGTTCCAAGTGACATTGTGCATGATAAATTTCAAATACTTGTGAATCATCTAGATCTATGAAAATAACCAACATTTGATCAAATGGATATGTCACCCCTTGTGCCTTTTCATAATAACCAGCCTTACATAGAAGCAATCATTTCCTAGCATAGATTTAAAAGAGTCCTCATAGACAATGGTTCAAGGCTAAATATTTCAACTTTGATGCTAGTCAAACACTTGGGCTACACTATAAAAAATCTTTAGCTAGATACCATCACTATAAAATCATATGATCATGAGTAACAAGAATATCAAGGTAACATTTTTTTACGTATTATCATTGGGCCTCTAAACCATGATGCTTTATGCCATGCTCATGATTTAAAACTATATTATAATTTACTTCTTGGGTGACTATGGATTCTTGAATTTCATGTTGTAGCTTCTACTCTTCATCAGTGTGTCAAGTTTCCCCATTCAGGGTTAGAAGTTACTATTCTTGGTGACTTGCAGTTGTACTAATTCCATAAACATTTCAAAGTAGAGTATGAAAGATATAAATATCACTTTGATATAAATATTTTCCCCAATAAGGACAATAATATAGTTGATCAATTACCTAAACCCAATTATGTGGATCCAAGTACCCTTGCCTTCTCTTCATCTACATTTCCTATTGAAATAGCCAATCATTTCACTATTCAAGATAATGGCTTTGGAGAACACAAAATTGGCAATGCTTTCCATATAGTAAAGCTACCTAAAAGACCTAAATCATATGGTAAACCTAAAGTGAAAGCTACCAAAATGGAATAATGTAGAAAGGATGATTATTGTTAGAAAAGACATGTTTTTCATCCAAACCACTTTCTAAGAGAAAGAATAAATCAAGGCCAATGATGATTCATGGTTATACAATGATGATTTTACCACCTACTACCAAAATACAAAGTATCTTATTTGAAATAGGATAATGGATAATCAAGTCAACAATGGAAATGACTTGGATGAAAAAAAAAAGGACTTATTGAGCCAAAAATTTCCAAAAACAAAGGAACTTTAGGTATTAGATACAAACTACCTAGGGGTGACCATTTAAATCTCACAAGTGACACCAATTTATCATCTAACATAGACAATGTTGACAAGGACATAGAGTCTTATTATAACATCTATGATGAGTTGGTTGATACTAATTTATTTAACCCCAATACCATATGTACTATTACTTCTATGACATATTATTCCCCTATTTTACTCCATCATCCCTAAATGATTCACCAGGACCAACGAGACTCATATATACCATTAGACCATTTTAATAATGATGAAGCCATATATGAATTTATGCACCTTAGAGATAATTTTCTACATGGTGATCACAAAGAGGTATTTTTTATTACATTGGACCCTAATACCTATTTTGGAGTATAGGTAAACTTCATTGGTCATAAACAAAAATAAAAATAAAATCAAATATTGAGGTTCCAAAGTGAAAACCTCTTTGAGGCACTTCTATACCATGGTAAAAGTAATGAAAAAGATACGTCCCATGGTGAAAACCTATTTTAGGTGCCACTGGATGAGGAAGTTCACCCTATTTAAAATGAAACTTAGGGATCATTAAATTCCAAAACTTCATGCCGATTAGTGATTAATTTAGAGAATAAAAAATTCTTTGATCAATTAGCTTGAGATTTTTCACATGCTTTTGCCAAACCTTGCCAATTCAAATTATTCTTGCATGGGAAAAATCAATGAGCTAGTTAATCCCACAGATGATGATGAAGACCAATGTACCAAGTTTCCAACTATTATATAAGATGGTTCCACATTGCTTGTGGAGGATACCACCAAAGTCAATATTGGAACACCCGCTGTCTTAGATGGATCAAACTTGGAATATCCCTCACTGAAGAATAATATGAGATTCTTACTACCATAATTCAAGAGTTTGTTGATATTTTTGCATTTTTTATTCATATATGCATGGATTGGACCCTACGCTAGTTTTATAGCACCTATTTGTACACCTTGATGCCAAGCTAATCAAGAAAAAGTTGAGAAAAATACACCCTCACATAATTGTAATTGTCAAGAAAGAATTATAAAAATTATTGGAGGTAGGGTGTATCCATCCTATAGATTATTAATAATGGTTATAAAACATAGTCCTATTTAATAAAAATACACAAGGAATTTGATTATGTTCTACTTTCAAAGATATCAATAAAACATGCCCAAAGGATGAATTTCCTTTGCCCAACATTGATATGATTGTGGATTCCATGTCAAGGTACAAGATGATATCTCTTATGGATGGATTATTTGGATATAATCAAATAAAAATATCACCTAAAGACCAATATAAGACATCATTCACCACTCCATGTAGAAGTTTATGTTATCAAATTATGTTATTTGGCCTCAACAATGTAGATGCCACATAAAAACATGCAATGATTGTCCTTTTCCATGACACGATACATAATATTATTGAAGACCATGTAGATGATATTTCAACAAAATCCAAGACCATAGAAACACATCCAAATCTATTATAGAGAATATTTGAAAGGATTTGTGAATACAAGGTTAGACTTAACCCTAATAAATGCATCTTTGGTGTTACTTTAGGTAAATTTTTATGTTTCATTATCTCTTTCCAAGGCATTAAAGTTTATCTAGCTAAGGTTAAGGCCATTACAAAAATTCCTCCACCTTCTATTCTAAAGTAGAACCATAGACTATAAGGTTAGATCCAATCTATTTGGAATTTCATTTCTCAGTTAGAAGACAAATGCCATCCCTTCACTCATCTTCTAAATAAAGGAACCACTTTCTCATGAAATGTTTATTTTCAATAGGCCTTGAAGTAATTAAAAGGATATCTAGAAAATACACATGTTATAGCTCCACCTACACTTGGAAAGTCATTGATTTTATACATCTCAATGATCGAGTGTGAATTAGGGGCACTCCTATCATAACATAATGATTAGGGGGAAAAAATGAACCATATATTACTTAAGCCACACATTAGTAGCATATTAACATAATTATAATCCAATTGAAAAAGACTACTTAGCTATGGTGTTTATAGCCCGAAAGTTATGACATTATATGCTCAATAACAAGACCATTGTCTTTGCCAAAGTGGACCCTCTCAAATCAATACTTTCTAAGGAAGACTTAACTAGTCATATGGGAGAATGGACTATGTTATTGAGTGAATTTATAATTAAATATGTACATCAAAATGCCATTAAAGTATAGGCACTTGTAGATCAACTTGTTGAAGTACCCTTGTCAATTAACAAGTTACTTATTTTTAAATTTTTTGATGAGTCAATCATGACTCTGGATGACATTTCTTCTGAGCCTCAACACTAGACCCTTTATTTTTATGGTTCCTACACTTCTCATGGATTAGGAGCTAGTATACTATTCATAATGTCGTAAGGGGATCTCATTCCCAAAACAATTCACATTAGTTTTTCTTGTACAAATAATATAGTGGACTATGAAGTACTTGCTAAAGGGATTCATCTACAAGTACAATGGAATATCAAGAAATAACATGTTCATGGAGACTCTCAGCTAATTATTAACCAGGTAATAGAGTAATACTAGACCAAAGATGATAATCTTATTCCTTACATGAGTATGGTGGATCATCTCAAACATAGATTTGAACACATCCAATTTAAATAGATTCTAAGAGATAGCAATAGAACTACTGATGTAATGGAAACAAGTGGTTTATTAATATAAATTATGGATCATGATACAAATTACTATTTACTTATTGAACATTTCTTATGACTAGTTCATGAATGTTATGAATATGAAATAGTATTTGATATTATTGGTCCCAGCTCACCTTGGTATTATAATATATGTGTCTACATTCATGATAATATTATCCCTCTAAACCTTTCCTATAAGAATACAAAAATACTTCATTCATACCACATCTCATTATACCAATATCTATTTCACACTCTATCATAGAGGATATGATGGAACTCTACTTCATTGTTTAGTGTCAATAGAGTCTATATTAAAAATTAAATAAGTACATGAAGGTATTTATGAGCCCCACACCAATGGATTGGTTCTTATCAAGAAACTCATGTATACAAGGTATTACTTACCCATTATCGAGGTTGATGCATGTGCTTTTGTAAAAATGTGTGTGGCTTGTCAAAAGCATGCCAATCTCATTCATGCTCCAGCTTGATCATTGCATCCACTCACTACACCATGGCCATTTTACACATGGGAAATCAATATCATATGGAAAATTAATCCTACTTATTTTGATGATGATAAACAAATCCTCACTATAGCTGAATATTTTACTAAGTGGGTTGAAGCCATTCCACTCACTTACCTAACAGGGAAGAAAATATTTGAATTCATCCTCAACCATCTCATTTGTTGCTTCAACATTCCCTCTTATATCATTTTTGATAATGGTGGAGCCTTTAAAAATAAGGACATCAAATCCCTCTGTGCCAAATACCAAATTACACAACACTTTTCTACTACCTATTTTCCTCAAAGCAATGGTAAGTCAAAGTATTTAACAAAACCTAGTCTTAATCCTTAGAAATACTATTAATGCTTTTGTCCATGATTGACATCTCCAATTATTTTCTACCCTAAGGGCCTTCCATACCAATATCCAAACTCTAATAGGAACCACACCATATTCCCTCATTTATGGTACTAAAGTTATTCTCCCTATCATGACTGAGTTGCCTTTTATGCAGATTTCATTAAAGGATATCATTGATGAAGAGGAGTATAGAGCCTCTTAGATGTAACAACTAGACCTACTTGATGAAAATTAGGTATATTCTTTGAAAAATATTTAGGCATATCATAACAGGGTAAGGCATAGCTACAGAAAGTGTATCAAACACATAACCTTTGAATTTGGTGATCTTGTCCTCAAAGAAAACCAAAAAAATACCAATACCATCCATGAAAATAGGGAAAAGTTTGAGCCTAATTGGTTGGCCCCATTCATCATCACAACAAATTATGGATCTAAAACATTAAAATTAGCCACACCATATGGAGAAGAGCTGGATGAGCCCATAAATATTATGCATCTCAAGTATTTTGACATTTTATTTGCTTGAACATTGCCTATGAGGACCATTTCTTAAGGTAACTACCTTGCATGTTCCCTTCATTTCATTCCTATTTGAGTTAGTTCATCTTGATATTATTTCCTCATCTTATTACCAATCTTAATCTTGATTATGGTTCATTAGTACAATAGATAGTTTAAGATACTAGAATTCATAGAAAGTTTCAAACAAATTATTTAGATTTGGTCACCATCAACACATTTAGGACAAGCAGTATCTCAGAGTAGATTATGCATGATTTCCTTAGATGATGGTATTCAAATCACATATTTAAATTCTTGTTAAGACTCATGCCATTTTTTATATTCATATGCCATTATTATTTGTAACCCTGTTATTGGTTCATAGTAACTTCCGATAAGGTTGAACTGCATTGACTTGAGTTCTATTTGAATTATGTAGGCAATGTTATGTTTTTAAGGTCATCTTGGTCACCCATTTTGCATAATATCATCATTTTAAAAGTAACCTAATACACACTCTAACCACTTTATGAGAAACCTAAGCCACACTCTCACTATTTTGTGAGTCAAAGCATTCTACATCTCATAATCATCCATTGAGTTAAGATGCCAAAAACCCCAAAAAAATCAAAATAGTTTAAAAAACCCCAAAAAATTAGAAAATCCCCAAAACAACCTAAAAATAAAAAATGTTTAAAAAATGGCTTATAATATCCATGAGAGATATTAATCCACAAAATTTATGCTTGCTTTCTCGTCTTGTTCATTAGTGGTCTTTAACTTTATTCTCGATGATGGATTTTATTGCATTTGATGGGTGGGAACCCCTTATCCAACCATGATAATTTCCATTTACCATTACCATTCCTAATTGTATTCTTTCCCATTTCTAGGAAAACTACATCAACTTGAGGTCCATGCAAATTATGAAGGTAGTATTTGGATGCATGGGCAATCTCATGTCAGCTCAACCAATCCCATTGCCATTTACCTCAAATATGCTCTCACCATTTTATGAGTGTACCTTTTCCTATTTTTATTATATAATCACATATATTAATTATCATCATTTTCTTCTTTTCAACATCCCTAGGAGAGCTAAATTTGTCTTAAAGTCCATAAGACTATGTAGGTATCATCCACTTATATGGGACATTTTAAGTCAAATTATCCACCCCTTCTTTTTTCTTCTATTCTCCCCCTTTCGTCTAGGTTAACATCTTATCCCATTATTTTTTCTCTATAACTTAGGGGATAAATACCCAAGAGTGATGCCTTATTTTCACACATGCACAATTGAATCACTAATTTCTTATTTTATGGTGTGATGATGTGTTTATTGATCATGATTATGTTTGTTTGTTCTTGGTATGTTTCTTTAAGAAACTCAATGATTTATGTTTATTTTATTTGAGTTTATGTTTGCTTATTTCTTTGCCTATTTTTTTTTTCCATTTTTAGTTGTCACCTCAACTCAATCAACTGCATCGATGTGGTCATTGTCATGATGCTTCCTATTGCATAGTTCTACTTGAGTCAATCCATTGGCATTTGTTAGCATGGTCATCATCATTTTTATCATTGTTGTATCATATTTAATTATCTATTAGCTCGAGGGTCAGTCCTTATGCACATTTTTATTGGGTCATTATTGTGTTAAATATCATGGTGCATAACATTAAGTGCTACATCAAAAATCTAGATGTTGGAAGTCTAATCCATAATTTTGTAACAAGAGCTCTCCTTGTGTACTTACCCTAGATAATTAATCAATAGAATAATCATAATTTATTATAATGAAAATACACCCTAATGGGGAAAACCATTGAGATTGATAAATGATCAAATTCAACCTATTGGGGTACATTATTATGATCAACCAATGTCGCACTTTTTGGGACCAATTACATTATCTAGTCTTTCTTCTAAATTTTAAACTCGTAGATTTTTCCAATTCTTGATTCTTCCTCTCTTTTTTGAGGGCCTATCTATTTCAACCTCTTTCCCAACCATACCCTCAAAGAGTAATCTAGGATTAATCAAGTTCACTTTGAGGCATCAATTTGAGTTTACCGACTCAAAAATTTTTAAAAAGAGAAGGGTGAAGACATCATTATTTAAGTGTTATCAAATTTCATCTTGATGATTTTTTATTTATTTGAAAATACATTATTGTGCCTATTGTCTTGTAATTCATTCTCAAATATGATAAAAATATAGACACTTCATTTTAACCATTTTCATGTCTAAAATGCATTTAGATTACATTTTTTAAGTCACATACATGTTTAACTAGAAATCACTACTAGACCTAATTTACCCACATAATAATCATTTTAAATCAAAATCACAATGATATATCCTTGATTGGGGTAATAAATCATATTGAATCATGAAATATTTTGTAGTGCATCTTAAGTTAAATCAACCATTTATAAGGGTCTTCACAAGGAAATTAAGTGAATACTTGATTGGAAAATAGAAACATTATAAAAGGCCACCATTCTTATAATTATTGACTAATCCTACTTAATCAAGTCTAATTATTCATATAATAATAAAATCCATAAATTTGGAATTATCTTATTTTCCTAAAATCAATGAACATATGTTATCATTGTTGGAGATGGCATCGAAAGTTTAGTTCTCATTTACACCCTTGGTAAGGAATTGTTTTTCTTATCCGTTTGTGAGAACCCACTTCAATTTATACTTTTTTCAACTACGCTTCATTTTTTAAAAAGCTCATATTATATTTTTATCGGTATTTGGGAGACATATGAAACAAAATTGGGAGGTACATTTTTCTAGATTTTATTTCTAATATCTTTCTGATGCCTTATGCTAGTGGTGACTAGGATTATTTACAACACATTGAGATTTTTTAAAGATTGAGACAGAGACGAAGACAAAGTTCAAGTTGGAGTATAGGGAATAAGGATACTTATCTTTTTAATTAAATATGTAAGTTCCATAACTCTATATATACCTTAGATAATATTAGATAATTAATATATTTCATATATCCAAGTTTTTGGGTTTTTTAACTTTTTATTATATAATATCATATCTAAAATAATTAATAGCTAACACAATAATGTTAGTACAACTACCCAACCCTAGGATGCCATTGTAGGAGTACCTTATTTTTTATATAATAATTAAATATATGTATGTATGTATGTATGTATGTATGTACGTATATATGTATCTGTGTGTGTGTGTGTGTGTGTGTGTGTGTGTGTGTGTGATTATAATTATAATAAAACTATATATTATATTAATTTACAAGCTTATTAAATATTATATATTCTAATATTATATAATATAATATATTTTTAATTATTATAAATATAATTTATTATTATAATATATGTATGTATGTATAATATCATATATTATTAATAATGTTATATTATATAAAAAGTATATACATAAATATATGATGATGATGATGGTGATGGTGATGGTGATGGTGATGGTGATGGTGATGGTGATGGTGATGGTGATGGTGATGGTGGTGGTGGTGGTGGTGGTGGTGATGATGATGATGATGATGATGATGATGATGATGATGATGATGATGATGATGATGATGATGATGATGATGAGTGAATAAAATTAAATTTAGTTATATGGTGCATCTTTGGGATAAGGAGTAGGTGCAAGACAAATTTAGAAAGAAGGGTAAAACCCTAGTGATTGGATGGAGTTTTTGAAGTAGGAAAGAATAGTCATGTGACATGGAAGAGGAAATTTGAGCCACACAAGAATGGTTGGGTTTTTATGTTAGTGATGGTTGAATTTAGGAGGGGAGATCGTTAGCAAGCATATATGGAGAGATTTAGGAGATGAGGTAGGAGGTTGAGGAATAAGAAAAGGGTAAAAAAGTGGATATAGGAGAGAATGCCTTTTCGATTGGTTGATGGCATAAGTTGGTAGTGTTGAATATTTTAACCACAAATAAAAATAGTTCAACCCCCTATAGTAAAAAAAATTTATATGGGTATTATAATATGTAATAAGATGTGTCATGTCCCTTTTTATGTCATTTAATGTGCTATTAACCTTGGTCATAGTAAAATTTAATCTTAAGTCATTTTATGTCACTTAGGGGTCATATTTAAGTCATTAATGGAGGTTGTATGATTTATTTTTCAAGATAATTATTAAAAAATCTCTTTCAACATCTAATATGTCACATCCTATCATCAGTACTAACTAAAAAACATGCAAGTTCCTAACTGAAATCAAGAAAATAGTCGAAAGAAAGGAAGTTTTAGTAGTTGTGCAGCCTCTAAAAGAGTGTGGCACATGTGAAAAGATTGTGTAATATATATTTAACTTTAATTATTCCATTTATATGATTTATTAACTTTTTAAGTCTCAAAAATGTACCAAAACTATCTCACTTCTCCATCACTTCACTAGACATGCAAAACTGGTCAACAAGTTTCTTCATGGTATGACCAGTAGGAGAGGTTTCAAGTCAATTATATTTGAGTGGTTATAGTAAAATTTTTATGATTAAAATTAATGTAGGATTTCAATTATTGGTCACCTATACTTTATGAACCATCCTTTAGAAGATGATTGTCTCATTTTGCATTCTAATCCCCATACCTTATAGGTTTTCTTCTTGTTTGAGTTGGTTCTTACAAACCAATTATTGGAATTATTTAAATATTATGTGTAAATATTTATCCCATGGTTTAAATACTTTTTTTCATATTTAGAGGTGATTTTATGAGATCAAACTTATCAAGTTGTAGGTTGAGTAAACGAGTGGACTTGTAGGCATGATCATCAATTATAGAGGTTTTAATTTCCTATATTGGTTTCTAGAAGAGATATATTGATGTATTTTATTATTTTAAATTAATATACATCACCTTTCCTTGTAAATCATATTCTCAAAGGAGATCATCCATGTATTTCCAATCAAGAAGGACTAATACAATCAACTCCTTGCATGACTATCATACATAGTTAGTTGAATGAGGTGTTTTGAAGTGTTGATAATATATATGGATATGTAATGAATTTTCTTAATATATTGGGAAAATTATTAAACATGATAAATAAATACAATCTTTCCAAATGGTATATGTTAGAATATGACTATCATGACAAATTTTACACATAGTTCTGCACCATTGATGGACACCTACAAGTGCCCAACAAGAGATAATCACGTTGAGATGAATCATTTAAATTGGTTTAAAGTCCTTCAAGGTTGTAAGGATTATTTTGATGACTTTTTATAGGTATTATATTGATCACAATACCATAAACTATGAAAAATTATTCATGTCTCACCTTTAATGCCTTGTCTATCGCTGTGTGTTCACCTACAGGTCTCCACAGAGGTCTAAGTAATTGAAATGATAGTGTTTGGATATGTTGGATACCTTAATAGAGGATTGAGATGATAAAGGTACCATAGAAACCAATTTTGAATTCATAGAGTAGTAGGTAGATTAAAGTCATGTTCAAGTTGGAGAAATTGAGTTTACGGAAAATAGAGCCTTGTCCACTTTTGGTTTTTCCATACAAGGAGATGACATGGATTATAGATGAGTTTGAATGATTAAATCATGTACCCTTCATGTAGGGGTAACACCTTGCAAAGGGAGGTAGATGTTTGACTCTAATAAGTGATGAAAAAGAGGCCTCCTTTATAGACATTCTTTTACAAAAAAATGTTAGTGTTTTCTAAAGTATGTTAAACTTCAAGTGACCTCATAGTTCAAGACAAAATGATAAAGGCATATCATCATAGAAAAGGATCATATTCAGTTAATAAGAAAACTAGTGGGTCAAAGGACATGAAGAATAGTTGAATTATAAGGTATTAACCTACTTGATCACCTACAGGGATACCATTACTCCCAAGAGGCCACCTATAGCCTGATTGTAAGTAGATAAAGTCTCATAAGATGACCTTGGTAATTATAGGCCTAAAAACACAAAGGTTTTCCATTGGGAGTTGGGTTTAAGACCTCAATGGGATATTATGAGGTTTAACACAGTTTCAAATCCTACATATGCATTTATAGGACCTTTTTTGCTCTAGAAATGGTCATATATAGTTGACTGTAGTATGATAGTACACCCAAACATGACTATATTGATGTTGGCCTAGTATGTGTGTGATGAGAAAAAGTCTATATGGATGTCAAATGAGATTTAAGACTTAAAAAAGATGTAGAACATGGTATATAAGGTCTATGACAAAATATCCACCTACAGGTATACAATTCTCTTGAGCAAGAAACACAAAATATAATCACAACCTATCAAGCTTGTCTAGTTAAGAGAAAGCTATACCTTGAAGAGTTTTTCAAAGGAAGAATGAGAGTTGACATGATTAATATATTATTTATAGTTATTATCATAAAATTAAATGCTCAAGATAATGGAAACTAGGGAAATAATGGGTTTTCAAGAAAACCTACAATCATACACACATAATCCTGTACAGACAATGAATTGAAAAGTCTACCTTAGCTTTTGAGAGGTTTGGAGATGCTATGAGTATGTTACAACCTTGAAATATTATGAAAAAGATCCTCATCACTTATAGAATATTCTTGTACCTTTATTTTTCTTGAGGTAATAGGGGAAGTGCCCTTTATTATGTCTCAAATAAAGGGCATTCCCAACATGAAAACCATGTAAGCAAATGACAACAAAGTGTGTTTATAACTAAATAAAACTTGCATAACATTTTAGGAAGTTATTTTTCACATGGACCGACATGGAAAACAACTCATAACACTAAAAAAACAAATAGGGTGACGTAAACCTACATATGTGCAGTTAAGTCCTATTAGGTCTTGACTAGGCCTAATGCCTAAAAGGGTCCAATTTCACTTCCAAAACTAGATGAGAATTGAAATGAATTTGAACACCTTCATAAGGGGTTATAAAGTGTGTGAGAACCTTTGGTCTATAAAGAAATTCATAGAAGAGCCATTTCTTGGTTCAATAATATGACAAGGTATTCAAAATGTAGTGAGAAGCTCAAGAATACAACTTAAGAAGCTCACATCAGTACAGATTCATAGCATGGGAGCTCAAGGAGATGATATATGTTAAAGATGGTCTTAAACAAGGATTTAGTGGGATTTTTTCACAAGTTAAATGTTACAATTTTATGAACAATCCTTAGAGGTTAAAACTACCTAAACCCCTCTAAAACCCTTGTTAATGACCCAATGCAGAAGATGAAGAAGGAAATAAATCTATGAGGGACATTTTTACTTGTAAATGACCTTAGAATTTTAGAAGACTCCTTAGGGAACATTCCCACCAATTTGGCTTCTACCCTATTTGTATAGACATGGTATAAAACTACTTTTATTGATAGTTTTTGGTGTTTTACAAGTACAAAAGGGTTTCAAAATATCAATATACTTTTGAGAGGAATAACTAGACGTAATATAAATCCTCGTATACATTTATTTCTTCATAATAGCTCACAATTATCTCTACTAACACTTTCACTTCAACCAGTCCAGAATGGAATAGTTAAAAAGGAGTGATCACCAAATGACATGGTGAAAACTTCAATTGGGAAGATTTTTAAGGTTTTATTAATGAATCTAAGGGCAGGAAGACTCTTTAAAAGTGTTACATCATCCTTTGTATGGACTTTTTTGATAAACTAAAGTACATATTGGTGTGAAATGTGAAGGATGAGTGAAAGAAAGGTGATTATGATTATTGGTAGTGAGAATACTTGGCTAAAAGAATATTTATGATTAGGGACACATAAAATACATTTTGGATACTATTTATAACCACTCTCTCATATTAAAATGATGCCATCTATCCCTATTCTACTAAGGAGCACTCAAGGCAGGCCAATGATGAGGTTAGTTTCAAGAAGCTAGATGAGAGACCTCTACGCTAGATTTGAGGAGTTTTATACATTTGAGGGAAATATGTCCAAGTAGACCTTTCATGGTCTATTACATAATCCATTATATTTTAAACATAATTCCTTATCTCAACTTGATAATTGTTTATGTGACTCTTGAACTTCATTATTCTCTCCTTCCTTGCATTCTATAAGTACTAGCCATTTTGGCTCTTGTCTAATAATTCCACGCCATGTATGTTGAATCCATACTAGTTTGATGTTGTAATTTACCTTTTAATAATAAAATAAATCTATTTTTGAGTTCATAAACATCTTTTCTAAGTGTGAAAATTAATGAATGGTGAAGTCTATTAATTTTATCCCTTCTTTTCCTTATCCTTTGACGTCTAGTGTAAGAAGTTATCATTCTAACAAGTCATATAGAGTGAAACTAGTGTGTTATTATACCTTCAAGTGTGCAAGTGTCTTTATATTTTGTAATCTTCCCTCTGATTCACTTACCTTGAGTTGTCTTATGTATATCACCTCTATATTAAAATACTATTGTTAAAACATCATAAGACTTTGAAACTATTTTGTATGTCTTATTTATTAGTGAAAGAAGTATGATATCATAGTGGATATCATCATGGTGTATCACCCCATAATATTAGCTTAATTTAATTCATACTTCTATCCATTTTCTCACAAGTGACTAGTTAGTATAGGTGATAAGCAGTTCAAGGCAAATTTAGGAGCTAACCCTTAAACCTAAAGGCCTACTTCTATTATAGGTAAACCCACATACTTAGAAGTATTATAATGTTTCAAAAATATTATATTAGGCATGAAAAACCTCTTCTATGGTGCAATATTTTATTACAATATTTATGGTATGCTTGTTGGGACCCATTGTCCTAAAGATTACTTGTGAAGGTGAATGTTGGTATTGACAACATCAACTACATATTGATATGGTACTCAGCATTTAACAACTCCATTCAAGGTAAAATCTATTTGTAGACCATTATTTTGTCATATATTTACTCTCATATTTCATGGTCCTTACTAGGTCATCTTATAGTAGAGTTTTCATTCATATCAATCCACTTATTCAACCTAAACTTCCTCTTCAAGTTCAACACCCTCAGCCTATTCTTACCTTTAAAGAGCAAGAGGAATTTGCTAGCAAAAAATACCAAGAGAGTGAATAAGAGATTGAAGAAAACATGGCTAGGCAACATGCCTTCCTAGCCTTTAATACTTAAAATCCAATCCATATTGATGCCTATGATGACATTCCCCCTAATGCTACAAAAATTTTTCCTACATTCAATGGCGAAGGCCATATCACTCCTAGTGAATACCTCAAAGATATCTCTAATTTTTTTAAATGTCACTATGGTCAACATTTCAGTTTGACTCCTTGCCATGTCCCTTAATGTGAAATCACTTGATTGGTATAATAATTTTCTTGGTGGTTTCATAACAACATGGGATGATTTGGAGTGTTTCTAATTTCAAGGTTTGAAGATGAGAGTGACCACACTTCAATCATACATCAGCTCAATGTGATCCAAATAACCCCCAAGGAAATAATGTGTGACTTAAATGAGATGTTCCAAAATAATTTTCATATTTTTCCTCCTCCCATGAAAACACCTTCTAGATTTGTATTTCCTATATACTTGAGAGACATTGGTGATAATATTCCCATCATGTTACAATCTATGAGTGGTTTCACTCTTATCAAGGTATATGACCTTGATATTATAGTTTATAATGTCCTCATTCAAGCAATAAATTTTCCTCCAAATGTGTCCATACATCTTATACCTAATGTTCCTATTGTTGCTCCAAACATTGCCCAATTTCCTAATGCAAATGCTAAGTCAAAGTGTGTTCCTAAGAAGGAAAATGATGCCATGGATAAAGATGTAAAAATTAAAATGTTAAGAGCTCAAATTAGGCAAGTCAATATGAAAAAAGGTGATCATCAAAACCTCTATCCTTATCATCAAAAATATGGTCAACAATATGGGAGAGGGATAGGTCAAGGGTAGACTAACTTCAACAGGCATACCAATGTGTACAATCCTAATTCTACTTCCAACACAAGAGACATGGTGCCATTGAATACCAATTTGGTGAAAGGAAAAGAGTTAAAACAAGGCCAATTCATGGATTCCAATGAGGGTGGATAACAATATTTATTTTCCCAAGGAGAGGTCACTCTTATTTTATCAGTAGAAGATGAATTCATAATGCAAACAAGTGGAGGTTGGAAGCCTCAAGGTGAAATATTCACTAAATTCTTAGTGGAAGATACTTATATGTTTAACCAAAGAAATTATATTGTATAAAATACAATATCTAAAATTAATTCTCTAGGGGATCCAAATAATTTTCCTACAATTTCATCTAACCCTTCTCTAAGCCAATAAGGCATGGATACAATCATGACAGTCCCTAACACTCTTAAACCTCCTTCAAGTCAAAATTTTGGAAGTAATATTCAAATCACTTCAATTAATAAAGTTATAAGAACTTATTTGCTTCCAAATACTCAATATAAAGTAAGTACTTCTTCCCTAAACATAGTGGATTCATTAAAGAGTGCTAAATCTTCTATTTCCCTTTGGGATGTCTTTCACATGCCTAGACAAAAAGAGCTCCTAAAAAAATAGCTATCTGCTATCCATGCCATCCCTCAAGAATAAATAAATGGTCATGGAAATATATTTCTTATCATTTAACCTAACAACATTATGGAACAATTTACCAAGTTTGAGAAGCATCCACCTTTCTACCTCACTCTAATTGTGGGTGACAAACTAGTTCATAATTTCATAGTTGATAGTGGAGCCTCTCCATCAGTGATACCCAAAGTTGTATCTAGTAGATTGAGCCTAAAGTATGTACCACATAATAAAGGAGTTCTTTAGTTATATGGTACACCTAAAAATATAATAGGATTGATCAAAGGGTTGAAGGGTTTTCCTTCATGATTGTCCTAGTTTCCCAATCCTTAGAGACATTATTATTCTTGACTTACATACCCATTTTGTAATCTGCCTTTCAAGATATTTTATAGATAAGATAGGAGGATAAATATAAATTGATTGATACTTATTAGCCTTCAGGATAATATATGGAACCAAGGTAACTATAAGGACTCAACCTCTTGCTCGATTACGAATTGAGCCTTATGTAGAGGCAAGCTCAAATTTGAATTAGCTCATCAATGAGAAGGAAAAATATATTGTAGATGATGGTGCTTCATCCAATATTTAATGTATAACTAACTTTATTATAGATGAGTATGGTGTAGATGCTTATGAACATGATCTATACATGTATTTTGAGAAAACTAACCTTGGTACCTATAATATCCATGAAGAAACATTTTAGCAAGCTAAGGTAAGTGTTGAGCATTCTTTCTCACAAGTTGTTAAAGTTAGTTACTTGGTTCATTTATATGTTGATGATAGATTAAAAATATTGATAGATCACCATTGTGAGAATAATAATGTCTTTCTACCTATAATTGATGAAGTTGCACTTGACGATGACATTCATGAGGAAGAAGAAGATGACTTGTGGCAGAGGTTCAATGGCATATGCCAATAATTTGATCAATTGGGTAAGACTCCTTCTCCTCAAAAATATTCCATTTCTAATGTTTTTTTTTATAAGTCTAATGATAAAGTTATTGAGTGTCTCACCAAGCATGGAAAAGAGTATCATGTTATGAATGAATATGAACACCAATCTGCTGTCAAAGAACTTGAAGTCATAGAGAGGCATAGTGAAATCAAGGTAGAAATATTTGTGTTCAAAATGAAACTAATACTTTAACCTAATGTATAACCACATTCAGAGGTGTTGGAACATATATAAGAAGAAATTAATGATCATACGTATCAAGTACACAATACCCAAGAGGAAGGTAAGGATGAGGTATATGTCATATTTTATAATACTCAATTTGAGAAGTATAGATCAGATATGAAAAATATCAATAAATTTGAAAAACCAATTAAATTATTTGGAGGGTAGAATAAATCATTCCTAAAATCCCAAATTATTCCATTTGTAGGTACAAGGAGATATATGTATGGTAAGTCATTTCACCATCTACCTAGTCAAGTGATTGATGATGATCATGCCGCACATGATAATTTAATTTCATGGAGTGACAAAGATGAAAGAGGATATATATCTGACCCTATTAAAATTATGGTAAGATGTCTTTCACCTCAAGAGTGAGGTCTTGTAAATACTAGGTTAGGTGTGTGAGTTTGTTTCAGTTGTGTGTGTTTCATAAGTGTTCTTGAGAACACATGTTTATTTACTTTATTGTGTCTTATTTTATGTGTTTTTATTTTATTTTTGGTGTGTTTTATAAGTAAAATTTAATTTAAATTTTTTTCATACGTTAATCCATGTCCCAATGGATAGGATTAGGTTACTGGTCTTAGCATAACAAGCATACTACCCCTAGGAAATCACCTAGAATATTGACTATTTTGACCACAAATCAAAATAGGTCATCCACCTATAGTAAAAACCTTTTATAATGGTGTTATATGATGTAATATGGTGTATCCAAGTCATTTTATGTCTTTTAATGTGCTATTAACCTTGGTCATAGTCAAATTTAGTACTAAGTCATTTTATGTCACTTATGGGTCATATTTGAATCATTAATGGAGGTTGTATGGTTTCCTTTGAAATAATTTATTTCAAAACTTTATTTTTATGTATAATATGTAATATTATATCAATCATGTTAGTACAAACTAAAAAACTTGTAGGTTCATAATTGAAATCAAAAAAATAGTTGAAAGAAAGGGAGTTTTGCCAGTTGTATGGCCTTTAAAGGAGTGTGGCATGTGTGTAGATATTTTGGAATTAATATTAAGATTAATTAACTCAATTTATATTATTTATCAATTTTATAATTATAAAACTTTGACCAAAACCATTTTACTTCTCCATCTCTCCATTAAACATGTCAAAACTGATCAATAGTTTTCTTCATGGCATGACCAATAGGAAAGGTTTTAGGTCAAATGGTTTTTATGGGTGTTATTAATATTTTTATAATTTATATTCATGGTATAAGTTAAATTATTGGTTTCCTATGATTTATTAACCATCCTTTAGAGGTTGATTGTATCATTTTTCATGCTAAACCCCACACCCTGTAAGTTTTCTTCTTGTGTTTCATACAAACCACTTGTTAGAATTGTTTATATAGGATGTTAAAATATTTATATCATGGTTTAAATCCTTTTTTTCATATTTTTAAGTGATTTTATGAGATCAAAATTCTCAAGTTTTAGGTTAAGTATACTAATGGAATTATAAGCATGATCATCAATTATAGAGATTTTCATTCCCTATATATATATATATATATATATATATATACATATATATATATATATATACATATATATATATATATATATATATACATATATATATATATATATATATATACATATATATATATATATATTGATGTATTATATGATTTTAAAGTCATATAAACCACCTTAAATTTTAAATACTAGTCTCAAAGGAGAACATCCAGAGATTTGTATTCAAGAAGGACAAATACAATCAACTCGCTGCATGACTGTCATACATAGTCAGTAGAATGAGGTGTTTTGAAGTGTTAATAATGTTCATGGAGATGTAATGAAATTTATCAAGAGGTTGTGAACATTATTTAACATTATTAATAAATATAATCTTTCCAAATGGTATATGTTAGACTTTTACCATCAAGACAAACTCCACACATAGTCATGCACATTGATGGACACCTACAGGTGCCCTACAAAAAATAATCACATTGAGATGAAGCATTTGAATTGGATTAAAGTCCTTAAATTTTGTAAATATAAGTTTTAATACTTCATAGAGGTATACGATTGATCACAAGACCATACACTATGCACAATTATTCATGTCTAACCTTCAATGCCTTGTTTGCTACTGTGTGTTCACCTACAGGTCTCCATAGAGGTTTACATAGCTGAAACTGTAGTGTTTGGAAATGTTTGATACCTTCATAGATGATTTATATGTTTAAGGTACCATAAAAACCAATTATTAATTCATAGAGTGGCAGGTAGAATTGAATTCATGTTCAAGATGAAGAAACTGAGTTTAGGGACAAGTTACCTTTAAAAACTCCAAAACAGAGCCTTGTCTAGTTTTGGTGCTACTATACAATGAGATGATATGGAATATATATGAGTTTGAATGATTAAATAATGTATCCTTAATTTATGGGTAACACCTTTAAAAGGGAGATGGATGTTTAATACTAATAAGTGATGAAAAAGAGGCCTCCTTTGTATACATTCTTTCACTATAAAAGGTTAGTGTTTTCTATGGTATGTTGAACATCAAGTGACCTCATAGTTTAAGACAAAATGATAAAGGCATATCATCATGCCAAATGATCTTATTAGGTAAGAAGAACACTAGTGGCTTAAAGGACATCAATAAGAGTTGAATGGCAAGGTATTGACCTACTTGATCACCTACAAGTATACCATTTCTCCCAAGAGGCCACCTACAGTCCCATAAGATGAACTTTGATGATTATAGGTCTAAAAACACAAATATTTTCCACTAGGATTAGTTTATAAGACCTAAAATGTATCTTATGAGGTTTATCATAGGTTTTAAATCCTACATATGCATCTATAGGACCTTTTTTTCTCTAGAAATGCTCATCTACAGTTTATTGTAGTATGATAGTACACCCAAGCATGACTATCTTGATGTTATCCTAGTATGTGTGTGATGAAAACAAGTCTATATGGATGTAAAATTGTATTTAATACTTTAATAATATGTGTATAATTATATATAATGTCTAATACTAAGGATCTACCTACATGTATGTAATTCTCTTGAGAAAGAAACACAAAATACAGTGACAACCTGTCAACTTTGTCTAGTCAAGAGAAAGCTATACCTTGAAGAGTTTGGAAAAGGAAGAAAGAGAATTGAAATTATTAATATATTGTTGATAGTTATTACCAATACATTAAATTCTCAATATAATGGAAAATAGTGCAAGAATGAGTTTTTAAGAACACCTAAAATCATACACACATAATCCTACATAGTCAGTGAGTTGAAAAGTCTACCTTAGGATTTGAGAGGTTTGGAGATGCTATGAGTATGTTACAAAATTTAAATATTATGTATAATATCCTCATCACTTAAATAATCCTTTCATACCTTTATTCTTTTTTTGAGATAACTGGGAAGTGCCCTCTATTCTATCTTAGATAGAACGCACCCCTAGGATGAAAATCCTACAGGTTTAGTAAACAAATGGAAATAAAGTGACTTTAGAGTTGAAGAAACCTTGTATAAGGTTTTATGGAGTTATGTTATACATGTAATAACAGGTAAAACAACTCAAAACACTTATAAAACAAATAGGGTGACCTAAAAATTTATATGTGCAATTAAGTCCTATTAGGTCTTGACTTGGCTTAATGCCTAAAAGGGTCCAATTCCACTTACAACACTAGAGGATTATTGGAATGAATTGAAACACCTTCATGATTTGTTATAATTTTTTTTTTGAAAACCTTTGGTCCTACAAATAAACTCATAGAAGAACCATTTTTTGGCTCAAGAATATGACAGGGTATGTAGAATTTAGAGAGAAGCTCGAGAAGGCAAGATTGGAAGCTCACATCAGTATAGATGCATAACATGGGAGAGATATGAGATATGTTTAATAAGGTCCTAAATAATGTTTTAGTGGGATTTATTCTCAAGTTCAACATCACAATTTTGTGAATAATCCTTAGAGGTCAAAACTACCTAAAACCCTTGCTAATGACCTAATGGAGAAGATGAAGGAAAGGCATCTAGGAGGGCTAGTTTGACTTGGAAATGAGCTTGGACTTGTAGAAGACTCCTAAAGGCTCATTCCCACCAATCTAGATACTACCCTATTTGTATGTAAATGATACAAAACTACTTTTATTTATATTTTTTGGTGTCTTGTAGGTACAAAAAGGTTTCAAAATATGAATATCACTTTGAGAGGAAGAATGAGACCTAATATAACTCATCGTATACATTTATTTCTTTATAGGAGCTCACAAGTATCTTTGCTAACACCTTCACTTCAACCATTCTCGAATGACATAGTGAACAAAGAGTCATCACCAAGTGAGAAAGTGAAAACTTCAATTGGGAAGCCTTCTAAGGTTTGATTGATGAATCTAAGGGTAGGATGACTCTTAACAAGTGTAACATCATCCTTTGTATGGATTGGTTTGAGAAACTAAAGCACACTTTGGTGCCATTATGAATGATGAGTGAAAGAAGGTTGATTATGACTGTAGGTAGTGAGAACACTTGGAAAGAAGAATATTGATTAATAGGGAAACAACTAATGCATGTTGGATCCTATCTCTAACCCCTCCCTCATAGTGAAATGATTCCATCTATCCCTAGTATGATGAAGATCACTCAAGAGAAGCCAATAATGAGTTTAGTTTTAAGAATCCAATTGAGAGACCTCTATGCCAAATTTGAGGAGTTTTATGACTTTGAATAAAATTTATCCAAGTATACCTTACATGGTCTATTATATACTCCATTATCGTAAAAACATAAATCCTTCTCTCAATATAACAAGTGTTTTTATGACTCTTGAAATTCATTATTCTCTTTCCTTTCTCACATTCTATAAGTACTAGCCATTTTGGATCTTGTCTAATAATTCCACACCATGTATGGTCAAGCCCTGCTAGTTTGATATTGTAATTTAACTTTGAATAATACAAGCAATCTGGGTTTGAGTTCAAAAACATCTTGTCTAAGTGTGTAAATTGATGAATGGTGAAGTCTATGATTTTATCCTTTCTTTTCCTTATCCTTTCATCTCTATTATAGGAAGTTATCTAAGTTTGAATAGTGATGAATGGTGAAGTCTAGTGATTATATCCTTGCTTTTCCTTATCCTTTCATGTCTATTATAAGAATTTATCATTCTAATAGGTCATATAGAGTGTATATAGTGTGTTAGGCTCCCTTCAAGTGTGAAAGTGTCTTTCGAGTTTGAAATCTACCCTTTATTCACTTACCTTGAGTTTTCTTATGCATATCACCTCTATATTGAAATACTAATGTTAAAACATCTTAGGAATTTAAATCTACTTTGTAGGTCTTGTTTATTAGTGAAATAAGTATGATAACATAGTGGATATATTCATGGTGTATCACCCCCTTAGATTATCTTTATTTCATGCATACTTCTATCCCTTTTCCCACAAGCAATCACTTAGTATAGGTAATAAGCACTTCAAGGAAAACTCAGGGAGCTAGCCCTTAAAACTAGAGGTCTACATCTACTCCAAGTAAACCTAGATACCTATAAGTATTCCAACGTTGCCCAAATCTTAGAGTAGGGATAAACAGCATCCTATAGGGTGAAATATTTTGTGACAATAGGTAGTTTAGGGGGATTCAACTTCACCTCTTTCTCAAGAGAAACTAGGAGAGGATTTTATTTCATATAGAATGTGGATTGGAAAATTAGTGGAAATGGAATGGGTTTATAAACCTTTTTATAATAATTTTTAATTAATCTTTGTAATATACCAATTCTACAATAGTGTAGGTAAATGGATGGTGATATGGGAAGTGGAGGATTGGGTTCAAACAAATTGGGGTAAGGAGAGAAAGGTCTATTTTTTGTTGAAATATTTTCATATGGTGGTGTTCATCTCTAGTGAAGCCTAAAATTAAATTATATCTTCTCCTTTTTCGTCCTTGAATGGAGTGGGACTTTGGTTGTAAAGGTAGAGCCTTAATTTTGATCCTTAGCTTTCCAAAAAGGGGCATTTATCAGTTGGGTCTCACTTATATGGTCTTCATGTCAAATATTTGGGAAAGGATTGACTCAAATCTTTGGGTAATCTATTAAGATCATTTATTGAGATTGATTTGGTTTCATAAAAACATATCTTGGATTCTTACTCTAGGATTAGGGAACTAATAGATCTAAAAAGGAAATTCTAGACGTTATTTCAATCAAGTCTCATGGGAGAGTTTGAAATCAAAAAGTGGATGTTGAAAATATTCCTTTTCAATGTTGGAGCCCAAGGCATGTGCAATTTTTTTATTATTTTAATAAAATTAAGTCTTATAATAGTGCTCATTTGGAGATGAAAATGGTTTGGTAGAATAATTTGCTCAAGAATAATATGTTTATTTTTGCCTTTGAATATGTAGTAGTTCCACCAACTTTGTTGAAAGAGCCTAGAGTGGTGGTTTTAGATAGGAAGATTAGGGAAACTTGGGCTTTACTTTAAAAATTAAAATGGAGGAATGATATATTTGGAACTTATTATTAAAGGATGCAAACTAATTAAACTTGAATCTTAGTCTATTAAATCCCTTTTACAACATCCTTGTGGCAATCTAGCTCAAGATTATGGGATTTAGGAAATTGGTGCAGTGGAGATTACTCCTAAGGCTAGAGAAGTCATGTGAGTCATTAACATAATGAGGATGAATAACTTATCTCACTTAATTCTCTTTCGATTTCCCAATTTTAGTGCTCTCTTTCACACCCTAACTAGAGTCCTAAAAATAAAAGGGTGAGGAAGTTTGAAAAATAAAGGCACTTTGCTTAATTTTGTAGAAGCTAGAAAGCAGGAGGGGGGTGGGGGTGGAATATTCCTCTTGAATCATGAATATTCTATCTTGGAGTGTAAGTGGCTTGAATTCCCCTTGTAAGATACATGTGGTGAAACATCTTTTATTGGCTGAAACACATGATGCGATTCTTTCTTAGGAAAACAAATTGAATCTAGTGGAAACTTCTAATCTTATGTAAACTAATTGGTCTAGATGAAATAGTATTTTTTTGGAAGTTATGGGAGATTCTATAGGTTTTTTTTATCTTATGGTCCCCTCTAGTGAAAGTGTAGTAATAGTTGATTCAGGTCCTTGGTGGAAATTATGTACGTTCTCTATTTTTTCTTCTTTTTCATGTTTTCTATTCTTTAATGTCTATGGTCCTAATGATAAGAACCAGAAATGTATCTTATGGAAGGAAATTTTAGATTTTTTTAATGGTTTCTTAAGGATAAAGTTTTGTTTGGGTGATTTTAATGTCATTATCTAAGTGCAAGACAAGATGGGAGGCATGCAGGCTCCCAAGTCTTCTCATATAGCTTTTGATGACTTTGTATATACAAATGAGCTACTCGACATGGTTCCTAAATCAAGTTGGTTTACTTGGAACATCATAATAATTAGTTTAATTAATATTGAAAATTATCTTTATCAATTTTTGATCAATCCTAATTGGATTATGGATAATTGGGTGGTGTAGAGCTTAGTCTTAGGGGGTCTAGGTTTGATCACTTTTAGATTATTTTTAATATTTTAAAGGAGTATCCTCTAAATCAGTGTCCTTCTAAGTTTAAAATGATGTGGCTAAGAGTTCAATCTCTTTTCTATCTTATGAAGGCTTGGTGGTCTACTTTCCCTCTTCCCTTTGGTTCTCTCATGTATAAAATGGCCAAACATCTTTAGTTCATTAAAGGGTGTCTTGAAAGGTGGAATGTTTTGATTTTCAAAAATATCTTCCAAGAAAAAGTTATGATTGAAGTTTCTCTTTTGAAGTTGAATGAGGCAGTGATAAAGGTGGGGATGGATGCAGTATCTTTTTATTCTAAAAAATAGCTCTTGCAAGACTATAAGGAAATTCTACTAATGGAAGGAATTTATTGGAAATAAAAATCAAGGGTGAATTAGCTTTAGGCTAGTGACATAAATTTGGTTTTTTCCATAATTCAGTGAGGGCAAAGAGTCCTGAAATGCATATCTCTTATATCAGATCTATTAATAATCAAACGTTGGAATATTAATCTGATATAAGTGAAGAAGCAATGAATTTATTAAAAAAAAATCTTTTAAGGGAAGAACAATATAATCTTGAAGCTCAAAATCTAAATCTTGAGCACATTCCTAAAATAATTTATGAAAGTCAAAATGACATGTTATTGACCCCATTTTTTATGGAGGAAATTTTGGTAGTGGTTTTTCTATGGAAAAATATAAATCCCCTGATCTTGATGGTTTCATAGATGCTTTATTTCAATAATTCTAGTAGATTATAGAATATATTTTCAATATGGTCAAATAATCTTGCTATCGTAAGAAAGTGGCTATGGATTTAAATGCCACCTTTATCTCCCTCTTTCCTAAAAGGGATTCTTAGTTGAGTTTTAGTGAATTTTATCCTATCTCTTTATGCAATCTGATTTATAAAATTATCTCTAAGTCTTTGGCCAACCAAATCAAGTTGGTTTTAATATTCTTTAATCTCTCAAGAATAGGCCAATTTTATGTGAAGAAGGAATATCTAAGAAGGTATTATTTTTTCGCATGAAATTGTTCATACTCTTTATCATAATCACCAAAAAGGGTTGTTAATTATACTTGATATTAGTAAAGCATATGATAATGTAAATTGGAAATTACTTTTCAAAGTCTTCTAAAATTTTGGCTTCAGAAAAGATCAGTGTGACTGGAATTTTCAGTTGTGTAGACAACCCTAAATTCTTTTTTTTTTATCAATAATAGTCCTACTAGGTTTTTTGAAGCTTGATGAACTTTGGGGTAGGGAGATCCACTTATTCCTTTTCTCTGCATTATAATGGATGAGGCTTTGGGTAGAGCTGTGTTGCAATCCAGAATTGAAAATAAGGTGTATGGGTTGAAAATGGTGGATGTTATGGATAGTCTGACCCATCATCAATTTGCAGATGACATGTTCCTTTTTTTGTTTTGCTACTATGGATGAGGGTCAATAATTTAAATCCATATTGAATAAATATGAGTATGCATCAAGCCAGATGGTGAATGAAGGCAAACATGGAATTTTATTTGTTAATTGTGATGAGAACAGACAAAGAGAGATTATAACTTTTCTAGGTTTATAGATTGGTAAAATTCCTAAAAAATATTTAAAGAGTACCACATTTTAAAGGAGCTAACAATTAAAGCTTTTGGGAGGGTTTGATTAAAATTTTCAAATCTCATTTAGCCTCATGATAAGGAAATTGGTTGTCTTTATCTAGTATATTTACTTTGATTAAATTAGATCTGAGTGCACTTCCTACTTATAACTTTTCTATCTTGCATCCTCCCTGCAATGTGATCAAAAGCATTAATAAAATTTTGAATGATTTTCTATGGAATGGTAATTCTAAGAAAATTAAACATCCATCTCCTCAAATATGATAGATTTTGCAAATAGAAAAAGTTAGGAGGTGTTGAGATAAAATATCTTCATCTCCAAAACTTAGCCTTGAGAGCTAAGATGGTTTGGTTGATGTTAGAAAAGAAATATTTACTATAGAGTAGACTTCTTAGGTTCAAATATCTTGGTTTAGAGGATCCATAGAATATGGGTTTGTTATCTTGTCCTCCTAAAGGCTCCCATATGTGGAATTTTTCGCTCAAGTGTAGATTGATCATAGTATAACATGTGTCTTCAACCATTAGTAATGGGAGAAGAGTGGATTTATGGCTTGACTCTTAGAATAACCATAAGCCTTTGGGTTATATTATACATCTATAGAGAAGCTTTAGGGTAATACTATGGCTGACTATTTGGAGTTCTATTTTTGTCAGGGTGTTGTATGCTAGATATGAAAAAAATTGATGGATTTGCCTCTCTAATAAGAGAAAAATAGGGCAATATCTAACTATTTTTCTTATAATAAAGTCTTTATTAATGATAAAGAGGATGGAATTCATTGGATTATGGTTAAACCAGCTAGGAATGATGTTAACCTTGGTTATCATATGGTTGAGGTTTTAGAAGCTTCCTTTGTTTGGGATAGCAAGCTATGTTGGGGGATGGAAAGTATTCATAAAACTAGGGAATTTGCATGGTTATAAGTTTAGAATGGATTTCTAACTCATAATAGAGTGTGTAAAATGCCTTTTCATGTGCCTTTTAGATGTTATATGTGCAAAGTGGAGGAGGAAACAATTAATCATCTTTTATTTAAATGTACCTTTGTTGTTTAGTGGTAGTCTTAATTTTTTTGTAAATTTCACTATCTATGGGCATGACCTCCCTTTCTTGAAAATGATTTATTGATTTGTCCTATTATTGATGTAAATCATGCTCTATATAGCGTATGGTAGGTCATCACAACTATTCTGATCTGGTCTATTTGGAAAGAAAGAAACCAATGAATCTTTGAAAATAAATAAAAAACATTGTATGTAATTTTACATGGGCCAAAAATATCTATTATGAGGTGGTTTTAGTTCAATTTTAATGAAATCAAGGTCATATCTTGATTTAAGACATGAGAATGAGTGGAAGATAGAAACTGTTGAAAATCCTTATTGTTAATGGGTAAATGGTACTAAAGTCTTAAAAACAAAGTATATTAGAGGTTATTTAGGAGCATCTTCCTCTAGGTTGGTTTAAACTCAATTTTGATGGAGCCTATATAATTAACCTAGGGTTGTCAAGTGTGGGTTGTGTCTTGGAGGATTGTAGTGATTTACTGATCAAAGCTACCTCTATCAAACTTATGGATGGTTTGAATAATAAAATTGAGTCTCAAGCTTTTTTTATTGGTATTGAATTAGATGTGAAGTGTGTTATTTAAATTTAAATTTTACTCTTAGGCTAGGATTAAATCTATGATCATCAAATATCCAAAGCCTAAAACATTAATAATATTCTCACCAAGGTCTAGCCACTCTTTAATAATTTCAAAGCTTGGAAAGGTTTGAATTACTTCCACAAGTCCAAGAGGGTAGTATATTTCATGGATAATGTGGTAATTGACCAAGAGGAGCCTAGTCTAACTGATAA
Source organism: Torreya grandis (assembly GCA_037957365.1). Taxonomy (NCBI): domain Eukaryota; kingdom Viridiplantae; phylum Streptophyta; class Pinopsida; order Cupressales; family Taxaceae; genus Torreya; species Torreya grandis. The sequence continues at coordinate 403,153 of JARHVA010007240.1, read as the reverse complement.
TTGTAAATAAAGGTGGATGGATTTTGATGGCATAGCCAATATTGAAATATAATGTTGTCTTTGTATCCTTAGTATGAATAATTTTGGGGGGCTGATTTCATGATGATTAAAATTAATATATATCATTGGAAAGGGAATCCCACACTTATATATCTACTTTAGTATAGGTTTTTAGTAGTTTTGGCATGAAGTTTTTTTGAATAACTTTAAGGTTATAGTTCGCATGCAGGTGCCAACTAGGGAAGAGATAGATAAAGTTTTCATCAAATATATTTATTGGTTGGTGGTGTTAAGGTGTAGATATAAAATGGAAATGGGGTTTATTGGTCCATTATCTTCTTTCCAAATGTAACACAATTTCTAGGTACTATCAGTGGAGGTTACATAGGCAATGGCTCGAGTGGTGGAGGTGGAGAATGTGGGCCTTAGCCTTCATTGGTGTGTAAATTTAGAATTGGAAACACTTTTTGATAGTAATATTCTAATGTCTATCTATAACAAAAGTAGTTTAATGGATATGGTAGTGTTCTTTGTTAAGCTAAAGTGTAATTTGAATCTTCTTATGGAGATGGATTTTATAGAAATAGGGTCATTTGTGGAACAAGCTTTCTCTAGTAAAGATGGACTCAACTTTCTCCTAGTCTCCATTTTCAGGGCCTTGAAGGAGTGATTTGTAAAGTTTCTTATCTTTGTATAGGAATTAGAATAAGTTTGTTCAGTAATACAGGGGATTATACTGAGAAAAATTTGGTTCTACTAATAATTTTTTGAGCTAAGAGCCCCTATTTTTGAGTTGAGATTATCAAGATTTTCTCAAAGATCCCTAGCCTATTTTGAGGTTTGGTGCTAAGCTAGTTTTTTAAGTGAGAAAGATGGCCAATAGGGTATTTGACCTTGGCAAAGGAGGTGCCTAGTGGTGGTGATCACAAAATAGAGATGTCTCATTTAAAGTTGGGTGTGTCATCTGATCGAGTGGAGGTGGTTGTGGTTCTAATCAAATTAGAGGTGAAAGCCTAGTATTTGGATGTAGTAAGGCCCCCTTTGGGAAAATAAATGATAGAGGGTATTGGGGGTGGAATACCCCTTATTATTTTGGATGATTAGTTGGTAGTTGTTTAACTTTTCCTATAAGATGGTTTTTTGGTTTTTTGATCTTTTGAATTCTATACTCTAGTCACCTTCTACACTTTACAGCTTATTATTGTATATGAACATTATGATATTAGAATAAAATTTGTTCGTATTAAGGTTTTATATTTTCTTTTGGTTAGATGCCTTGAGGATTTTTTGCCTTAAGCCAAGCTATTTTTTTCTATCTTTCTACCTGTATTAGGTAGGGGACCCACTAACCCTAAAATCAATCAAAAAAATAATGATGGTGATGATTATGGTGGATTAATATTCTTAAAGACTCAAGATTATGTAGATAAGAACATTATCCATTAATTACATTACATCGCAAGTAACTTTGACACTAACACTCCAAACGGACAATGAATTTGACATAGTTAGGTTGTTTATGAGATGGATTCAACTCTATCTACTTCATATCAACTAACACAACCCCACTATGGATTATATGTTGTAATATTTTTTATATTAATAGTTTCTAGATAGTCATTTTTTACGTATCAATAAACATCTCCAATGTAATACTCACATCAAACCTGTTCAATAAGTATTTCAACACTGTTCTTATGATTTTTATAGAAATCATGGACTAAGTTTGATGAATATATGACTATATTTGCATTTTTTATTTGTAAAATTCAATAAATTTATGTTGATAAACCATATGAGAATTTTTTTGATAAATTGTTAAAAACTCTATAAAATTAGATTAAATATATAAAGTATCTTTCATATTTGTTTCTTCTACTATAAACTATAATGATATTGGAAGCAAAATTTTAAAAAAATAATTATCATAAAAAATATTTACGATAGGGATCATCTATTGTCAAATTTGGTCCTTGAGGAATTATTACTAGGAGTTCCCCCCATATATTTAATTTAATGAATGAAAATGTGACATATGGAGAAGTATGTAAATGAATAGAAAGATAAATATAATGTAGAAACACAAAAAAATCAATAATTGTAGAGACTAAAGAAACCAAGGATCAATTGATATGTATATAGAAGGGGAAAAAAAGTGTAAATATATGAAAATAATATTGTATACTCAAAACATATTTCCATTGATGGGGCCAAGAGTGCAAGTTTACTACTTAAAATAAAGTATAAATGCAAAGAAAAAATTTTAGCAATAGAAATAGAATTATAATTCTTCATTATCTTATTAAAATAATATATAGTCTTTTTATTAATTCACAACTCATATATAAGTTTAACGCACAACTATAATCCTATTAGAAAAATATAATATGGGAGTTTTAAAAATTTACTATTTTTAGAAGTTTTTAAAACCTAGTATTTATAGTAAAATTTGCAAGCAATCTGTAATGGGAATACAAATCTATATTATTATTATTATTATTATTATTATTATTATTATTATTATTATTATTATTATTATTATTATTATTATTATAATATAAAATTAAAATGATATTTAAATTTACATGCAACTACCAATTCACAACTAGTTACAAAAATCTTCAATTGATTTTTTTTTAAATTAAAAAAATTATAATTAAAATGGAATTTTCAATGTTTAGATGTTAAATTTTGGGCCTGAATATTGTTGATAAATTCAATCAACAACTACCATAACCTATGCCTACATGGATGTCTTCAAGATATTAATTTATATAAAAAAAACTCAAATAGGTTCCTGGATCAAAATTTATGACTTCTAAAAGATATGCTCTCACATCATTCTCCATTGGTTGAAAAGAACTTAGCTCCTGCAAGTTATTTTAATTTAACTTTTGCAATTTTTTCTTGTCTAATGTCTTCAATTCCCATATTGAAATCCAAGTGGTATTAAATATAGTTGTAATACTTTTAAATGTAACATATATTTTTTGTAATTGTCCTACTTGGTTTCCACTATTTTCTTGTTTGAAACCTATGCTATATTTTCTTCCTTTTTTTTGGCACTTGCTTCATCCAATCAGCCTCTTCTTCTTCCCATTCATTATCCTTTCCATAAAGTTCATATAAATAAAAAATATTAAATACTAGAAATATCAAAATTATATAACAAGTTTTCCTCATAAACATTGAAATTTATTTTCTTCACAGTCTTGCACAAGCCAATCTTCTTATGCTTCATCTTGTTGTATGTTATTTGGGGAAATATTTTATTTCTCATAAATACCACCACCACCTCTCCTTCCTCAAATACCTTTGTCTTTCTTTTTATATCTGCTACTATTTTATACTTGTCATTACCTTTGTGTAACTTTTTATTACTTTATCTTGTAACTAATGTATGCTCTTTACAAAAGCATTTGCACCTTTAGTGATTGACATTACAATTGAAAACTACACCAAGTCTAAAATACCCTTAGGATTTTTATCATAAATAATTTAGAATGGTGATTTTCCTATTAACATGTTCATTAAACTATTATATGTAAAATCTTCATATAGTAATGTTAAGCCCCCTTTACTTGTGATTTTATCCAATAATTCATCTCAAAAAAATTTCAAAAATCCTATTTACTACCTCTATTTGTATGTTTGTCTATGGATGGTATGCATTAATAAATTTTGGTTTAGTTCCTAAATTACTCCATGTATTCCTATAAAAATGACTTGGGAATTTTATATCGCTACATGAATTAATTATCTTTATAACACCATGCAATCTAACATCTTTGAAAAAATATGCTACTCTAGTGGCATCACTAGTTTTTTTGCATGCAAGAAAATGAACTATCTTAAATAACCTATCTAAAATACCATAAATTGAACTATTAAATCATTTTATGTTTGAAAAACCTAATACAAAATATATATTTAAATCTATATATGGTCCCTTTGGCACTAACACTAGCATTACAGTACTATATTATGTGCATTAAATTTATTCACTTGACATATCCTACATTTTGACATGTACCTCACTACATATCTCTTCATATTTGGTCAAAAATATTTTTTATCCATCAAAGCTATTTTATTATTTTTAACAAAGTGTCCATCCAATCCACTATTTAAATTCTCTCACACTTTGATCTCTAATAGACCCAATTAGAATACATAGTTGTTTTATGTTAAAAATAGAACTACCATGCATGAGATAATAATTTTGAATATAACATGTCTAACCTACTAATGGTGTCATATCCAAGTACTTCATTGACCATAGTAGTTAACAATGCCACACACCTATGAAAGAGAAGACAAACACTCAAGGTTAAGAATTCATAGCTATTAATCATTCAAAAAATGTTAAAATTTTCTACAAGTAATAATAAATAATATAATATGATATTGAAAATAAACTAACCAAATGAATTAGCTCTTAACTTGATTATAATTTACAAATAACAGTGGTCTATACAAAGAAAAATAAGATTTGTAGTTTAACTTTGATTTTGAATATGTAATAAACATGTGTACACCAGCCTCTACATGAATAGAAACATGTGAAATGAAGTACTTAATTTATGAGTGCCACTTATCTCAATCTAAGCCTATGAGGTGTGCATATTAGACTTAGTCAACAAATTTAAATAAATTCAAATAAACTAAGTAAAACTTAAATAAAATGTTCATTTATATAAATATTGCAGAAACACTCTCACTTAAGTTATGTTTATGGAAGTCTAATTAACAATAAATGAGGCTTTAAATACATTAAAAATGGGTCTTGATAGCTAGCCTGATAAGGTACCCATTTACAAAATATTTCCTCATAAGAAAATAAAATGAGAAAACCTATAGGGAAATGATTCCCCTAAAAGAGAGAGAGAGAGAAGAGAATGTCTAAGAGACCTTGTTTAATAAAAGAGGCTCCTGCATAAATGATCTATATAAGTATTTACCTGAGAATAACTACAATAATGTAGAATTTAAGAACCTCCAATGAAGTAATGATCAAATAAACCTCAAAATATGATTAGAATCAAAAAGATATACAAATCCAATGAAATTAGATACACATATCAAGACTCATAGAGATAAAAACTACTTGAGTGATATAAAACAATGCTACTCAAACCACCAAATAACTAGATCATGTCAAAGATGTAGATGGCACAATGCTAACATTCTCATAAACAATAATTAATTGATGAAGGTGTATTTTATAAAAAAATATATTATAGTTTATATTATAGGATAAGGTAAATTCATAAATAGGAAATTGAGAGTTAAGTTTCCATAGATAGGAATCCAATGAGTGTCTATATGGTACATTCTCCATCTCACCAGTATGCATGGGTAACAAATTGTTGTATTTGCATAGTAAATAGGAAAAAAAACTAGGTACATATCTCACTCAAATAAGAAACTAAGGAACTATTATCCATGATATAACACCCCTTATAACATTGATTAGTTGGAGTGGATGAAATAATACACCTATATAAGTGGTTTTAATCCACTACTCTAACACAAAAAATGACATAAGTTGGGTTTGCCAGAATATGCTCACTAAAAGGAGATGGAGTGAATGTCAATGTGTCAAAAAATACATAAATGGTCTTGAAAATAAGGATGGCCCTAATGGTAATGGAAGAGACTAGTAATTGAAATAGAGAAACAATGTGCAAAATTTTACACACATGCATGAATGTAAACTAGATTATAAAAATAAAACCCTGCCATGACACTTATAATTAAATCCAAGGTTATGTGCATGGATTTGGGGGGACAATTTCATGGACATTTCACATAATGTGATCATTTTATAAAATAATACTATCATGTTATTTAAATCATGGCTTGGTAACTACCGATTCATAATGCGATCATGTTAATAAAAAACATGATCACATTAATATATTACATGAATGCATTAATAAATAATTTTATCACATTAATAGATAATGTGATTACATTAATAGATAAAAAAAGTATAATTTTACATTTATATTATTATATTTATTTCCTTATACTTTAAATTTATTTTAGTAAATATAAAAAATTAGGGTCACTTTATATCTGATAGAGTTGGTCTCACAACTGCACAACTTAAAATGTGGAAATCATTATTCAATATCTAATTTGGTCAATATTTAGGAATTTTTAGGGTTTAAGTATTGAACCTAGGGATTTCAAGGCATAAATTTTGTAATTCATGTCCATTTTTGGTAAACATATAGTCATTTTTTAGGTTGTTGTGCCTTTTGGATTACTTCCTAGTATTTCTAGGAGTAATAGGTTTTTAAAAATTGATGTTTGAAAACCACTTACTTTGAAATTGATTAATGATGGTGTGATTGGGGTAGTATGGGTCACATTGATGAACTATACACATCAAAAGACCACTTTGTGTTAATTTCACTTATTCATCATCCCTCTCTCATCCCTAATCACTTCTTACTCATCCCTCATCACCTTACTCAATCTTTCTTCATTCCTCATTGTCCCTAATCTTTCCCTCACTAACCCTCATTGTCCCTCATCATCTCTAATCACTCCCTCATCATACTTGATTACTCCCTCTTTGACCCTCAATATCCCTCATTATCCCCAATCACTCCCTCATTGACCCTCACCATCCCTCACCATATTTAATCATTCCCTCATCATCCCTAATCACTCCCTCAATGGATTTCACCATCCTTAATTACTTCCACATCATCCCGAATCACTCCCTCCTCATCCCTCCTCATACTTAATCATTCAATTATTGACCCTCACCATTCTTCATCATTTATAATTATTCCCTCATCATCCCTAATCACTAATTCATCATCCCTCATCATCTTTCATCACTCCTTCCTCATCCCTCATCATCTCTAATCACTACTTCATTAACTCTCACCATTCCTCACCATCCCTAATCACTCCCTCATACCCCCTAATTACTCCCTCATTAAACCTCACCATCCCTCATTATCCCTAATGACTCCCTCATATTCTCTACTCAATTATTATTCATCCCTCATCATCCTTAATCACTCCACCCAATGCCTTGATGGTGGTATTTTGTTGGGGTTTAACAATGCTAAGAGCTACAAGTGGAGATCTAAATACTAGCATAAATATAAGACATAGAAATCAAAATGGTGTGGAAGAAAATTTGAAGTCAATAAATATTTATCACCTATGAAAATATATTAGCCTTTTATAAATGATGTAATTCACAATTGAAGATTTTGCAAATCCTCTAGCTTAAAATTTTACCGTAACAAAGAAATAATACATATTGAAAACATGCCAGAAAAATAGAAGCAAGTAAAACCACCATAGCAAAAAAAATGGTTAGTAAATATGAGGATCACCAAGCTATATTGTTTCCTAGAACCAATCAATTGCTTTCCGTATGAGGACATTTTATGATCTGAATAACTGAATTCAAGGCATTTAATTTGTATGTCTACTGACTGAGTCATCATACTAGAGAGTGGAAAGTAATTTTAAAATGATTAGAATAACTAGTTAAAGATTGGAAAGTGTTGCTTAATTTATAACTTCAATATTCAATCCAATGAAAAGTATCACACTATGTGCTCTCTACTTGCACAACTTGAGAAGTGGGTACAAGTTATCTAGCACTATAAAAAGGTAAGTAAATAATAGAATATGAACCCAATGATATGGTCAGTACTAAAAATATCTCTACTTCCCCCAACAAGAAATTATATGAATTAAAAATATTGTTTCATTAACAAAGGTAGATCAATGGTGAGCCAATACACTTCATTATTTATAATGGAAGTTAGAATAACTTGATTTATTCTAAATCATATTTTCAAAAATTAAACTTGAAATTGATGCATCATCCATAACCATACACTAGTGTATGGTCTAGTGTAGGCCTTGAGAAATGGATCACATAGTAGTGTCACTTGTTGTACAAATTCAAACATTTTAAAGATGTAATCCTTTGTGACATCTCACCATTATAGGTGTGTGATGTTTTAAATTTGGTAAAACATATATTTAACATTGATATGTAGTTTATGAAGTAAATCTATGAAATGTTGTGATAGATTTCCATGTTTTGAAATACTATATATCATAGTTAATTCATAAGCTTTCAGAAATTAGTGTTAGGAAGTGAAATAATCTTGTTTCTTTGAGTAAGAAGTATACTCTTGATGGTAAGAAGTAAATTTAATATCATCCTTATGACACCATATCATAATGTGGTTTGTCTAATAATAACAAAGAGAAAATAATTTAACCATAAACTAGATGAATATAAGGATATAATTCAATCACCTAAATAAGTTCCTACATACTGTACAGTAAAAAATATTATTGATTTGATCTCCTAAATACCTGTTGTCACATGGATTTTCATCCCTTTGGGAGATGCCTATCTATCCTCATCCAAGTGTCACAATGGAAACATCTCTCTTACTATGGGTAATAAGTTAGTGAGATGAATCTCTAAAAGGGCTAGTTCCCTTGATGCACTCTTTGAAGTACTTACTTACCTATTAACTTTGGATGAAAAGGGTTAATAAAAAAATTAATAAAACTAAAAGGTGATTCAAAAATGTTGGATTTAATCCTATTTACTAAACTTATACTACTTAGAGCAAAACAAATCTTTCCTTCAAAAAACTCACAATATAAGACAAATTCTTACATCAATATTTCATAAGTTAGGTTCACAAAGGTATTTTGATACTTATGAGGGTAATGTATTTTGATACTTATGAGGGTAATGGATGATTAATTGGGAGAACATAGTCATTAAAAACTTATAAGACACTTATAAACTTATAAAATAATACCTACAAAGACCTGTAACAGTTACTCTTCTACACACTTAGTGAACAATCAAGGATAACATGCTAGAAAAGATCATCTTCTACTAGACAAGACCAAAAATATTATAATAAAACTCAATTTTATATCATGTAAGTATGTAAAATCACTTTTTTATTTATTCAAGAGTCATTCAAGTAGAAAAAATTCTATGGTTTCACTATTAACCAATAGAGGCTGCTAAAAAGAGCCAATAGAGTCAATATTTATAGCCTTTGAGCGAAGAACAAGTCAAGGGAAGTCAAAAAGCAAATTGGACACTTGTCAATATAATAATAGAGGTTAAAAATTCATGAAAAAGAGGAGTTAAATTAACCATACAATGTTAGGAGTCCCAAGTGTCAGTACAAGTCATGAAACCTATGAAAAGTGTCATAAAACTCCTTATCTTGGCTTAGAAAATAGCATTCACAATTTGAACCTATTTGAACATACCACAACTGAATAGGGATAGCTATGATGATTTTTATGAGAAGGAAGGCATTTATAATTCCTCTCTATTCATTGGTTTCAGTCATAGTCATCTGGAAACTCTTGGAAGGAAGCCATCACTACCTGTAGTCTAAAAAACTCTTTTTTCAGTCAGCCCTCACACTTGGCCTAAAAATTGGATTACGTTTTACATTAAAATCCATGTTATTGAGTGAATGATACTTTTAAATACTATCCATTTCCTTATAATACTTAGGTACACCTTAAAAGGGCTCACAATTCAAGTTTTCACACTTCTCACCCTTCTATTCACTATGATAGTTTTGACTGGCTAAGATGAGATCTTTGGTTTGGAAAATTATGAGTTTTTTTTTGGAATAAAATTACCATAATTATTTATTATAATTATATATATTTCATCCAAACTTGATTGCATATTTTAGAACCTCCTAAAACCTACAAAACACACAAATTGGTCAAAAACCCTATTTTGGCCCTTGTCCATACAATTCCATATAGCTCAAAAGCATGGGAGGAATATTGAGTGAGTCTTATAGAATTTAAAATATATTTAATGGTCAAAATATTTCATTTGGAAATCTCTCCAATCTTGTTTTCTCCATCGGGCCTTGGCTGAGGGTTTAGTAAGGTTTTAGGTAGTTTTTTTTTAATCTTAAGCATTGTTCATAAAGTTTAGATATTAAAATTGAAAAAAAAAAAAGCCAAAAACATCATGTTTAGGGAAACTAATAACCCATACAACCTCATTTTTTTCCCATGCAAAATCTCAAAGGAGATATGAACACTTGAAGTCACTCAGCGAGCTAGTTTATAACTTACCTACATGTTTATACTCTTTTAAGCTAGAAGTAGATTTTACATAGGTTTACTTGAATTAAAAAATATCATAAATGTATATTTTCATCCCCTTAAAATTTGAAAATTATCTTTATATCCCACATATATTTGGAAATGAAGATGGACCCCCAATTGGTTCTAGGTCCCGTCAAGGCCTAATAGGTCTAACCTACACCCAGCTAGCTTTGGCTACATGGACTAATATTTCATGGTAGATATGATGTATAATACTTATTAATTCTCAATAAAATCTTTTGAAACAATCACATAACCTCCCAACAACTCCTCTTCTTCTTTTTCTCTCAATCACCAACTAGGCCTAGTGAAAGCTTGCCTAGTTGGACTATGTGTAGGGAGTATTTTGGTCATATTAGGAGGTTTGATCCTGACCTAGTTTTCCTTATCACCTATTTTACTTTAACATACCTATAAAAATTCTACTTGAGGTTCCAAAATATCAATATAAATCCCTTTTCCCATTTTGTACTCACTAGCTTGCTTTGCTTAAAGCATAATTTTCTTAGACTGGCTAACTTTTGAGACCAAATAGTGAGGTATATCCCTTATCCCTAAGGTAAATTTAAAATTTTTGGATTTTATGAAGGTACTGATTATTATTTTTACCAAATTATTTTGATATATTCCTTTATTTAGGTGTCTAACCAACTCAAAATGTCTAAAAAGGCCTCTAAAAACCCTATTTTCCTGCATTTTCCTCAAATACACCTAAGAGTAACCCTTACATGATAAAATAATGATTATATCATTCTTAAAAAATTTATCCATATCCAATTAATTTTAACTAATCTTGGTATTCACCCCATAATATTATTCCTCTTTGAATTCCTCATATTCATCTATTGAGCAAATAGGTTTCCTAGCTCGCTATACGGACTGATAGCCTTGGCCAATAGGAAGAGTGGAGGAACATTTTGAATGGGCCTTGGAGTGTGTGTAATAAATTAATTAATTAATCATGGATCATATAAATTTTATGGAAAACCTTCTCTCTTTGCCTAAACATCTTCATCTTTTTATCTCAACTTCATGTTCAAGACTGCAACATGGTGGTTGTAGCTGCACATAGGGGTTTAAGAGAGCCTTTATAGATTTATTTCATCATGTTTTAGTTCAGTAAGTTTATCATGATCCAAATATAAATGTCCATGTGTCATTTAATTATATCTAATTTTTCTTCAACCCCTCAATTGCATTTTAAGCCTCAAAACTAAGTCCCTCCATACCTAACTGAGAAACACTGCTTATTGACCTTGATTGTCAGTTAATTTACTTAAAATAAGGTTTATCATGGAATGTTTTAACTTACCTTGAATCCATTTAGGTCATAAGTTACCTATATTATCTATCATTCACCTAGTTAGAGTCTTAAATCACCAATTAGGCATCAAGTTTAGGGTCACTAGTTTGACTGGGATACTTGCCCTTTAGATCATGCATGTAGTTCTATCTAGCTCTTTGGACGTAGAGTATGATATAAAAATAATATCCATTGAACAAATGAGTACCATTTTATAACATATTATGCATTACACTCACCTTATATTCTCTTTAGGTTCACAAAATAAACTTTCCTATCATGATTAAGACACTCCTACTATAGGTGTGTATTGGGCTTCAACTGAGCTCATTCATGATGTTTAGAGGTATTAAATGAATCCCTCTAGGTTAAAATGTTGTATTTTAACTATTATTCTCATTTTAAAATCTTAGGACACTACTTTGGACATCAAGTTATGTCACTTTTCTGACTGAGATACGCTACCCTCAAGACCCTATTGTAGGTGTGCTTAAGCTTATGAGGACTTGGTCATGATGCTTATAGGCATCCTTTGGAGCCATAAGAACCATTTTATAGCTTCCCATATATTTTAATAACTATATTAAATGAATCCCTCTAGTTCACAATGTTGTATTTGAACTATTATTCTCATTTTAAAATCTTAGGACACTACTTTGGACATTAACTATGTCACTATTCTGACTGAGATACCCTGCCCTCAAGACCCTAATGTAGGTGTGCTTAATCTTATGAGGACTTGGTCATGATGCTTATAGGCATCCTTTGGAGACATAAGAACCATTTTATAGCTTCTTATATATTTTAATCACTATAAATTCTATTTGGACTCCTTAATTGAGTTTCCTTTTTGTTATGACTGAGAAACCTTACTTTTGACTTTTGTAGATGTCTATTCCCTGTTAAGACACATGTAGGTGGCCATAGAGCCTTGAAGACCATGTATAAATATTCTCCTACTATCCTTCAATCCATTTGTGTATCATTCAATCATTTGAAACATACTAGTCATGAGGGTTTGTCGTATTTTCTTCTTTAAATGCCAAAAGACTATTCAAGCTTCCAAAATTGTATACATTAATGGAGTACTTCATTATTTTTAAGGGCATATTTGAGGCCCTTAATTTCCATCTTATTCTCATATTTTGATCCTCATCTTTGCCATATAAACTCTCTATACTAGGGGCTGTAGGATTCACCTAGTTATATGTCTTAAAATCCTTTACCACCATGTTTTAATATAATCACAAAAATCACCTTGACCTCTATTTTGACATTTTAGGGAAAACTTCCATAAAATTAGTTATGATCTTCAAACAGGATTTCACACTTCTTCTTGCCCTTTTGACTGTTTATATCATGGCTTCTTCATAATATTAAAATCCTAAGGAAGTGTCAAGTTGTTTCCACTTTCCAATATAAATTTTTTTAATTCCCTGCTCAACCACCTGTAGGTAGATATTTTGGTACACAAACAATTAGTTGAATATGAAAAATATGAAACTATCCATGACTATGAACTTTGTATGCTCCCATAAAACATACCAATACATTTGTATCAATATTAATAGATTGGAACCATATCAAGATTTACTCCTATCAACATGACATCAACAATAGCTCCTATAGGTATGTATTAGGTTGTGTGTAGATAGTGGGTGTGGAATAGAGCAACAAGGTGGATAAAAGGCATCATGGGCAATTCAAACCTATTGTAAAATTCTTAAAATTCATGATTTTCACTAGGAACACATTGAAACAAGTTCTAACACCTCTTTTCCAATGTGAAACCACTTGCACACATCTAGAATAAAGCAAGCATAGGCATCTCATGACTGTTTTAGCATGGTGAATGGGATTGTGAACACACTTTCACCTTTTCCAAACATCTCAATGAACTCATCTCAACTCTTGATGGTTTGGAAAAATAATACAACATGATTACCATCCCATGAATAAGTTGACAAGCTTTAAACCTATGACTATAAGTGAATTTAGGAAAAGAGTTGACAATGGAGAAAGATAAGATGGGAATTTTCCTAAAGCATGATATGGTGAAATCAAAACATTAAATTAGGTATTCATATGACCATAATACCTATGTAAAACCATATTAAACTTACATGAAACCTCTGAAGAAGACCACATTTTGGAACATAGTAGAATTGACTAAAACTTCACAGTGGTGACACCTTTGAACAACATATACTAACATGTTAATCAATACATTATGAAACATGAAAATAATAATGGATACCATCTGATTAGGTATCCAACATCTTCTATACTCAACATCACCACTTGGTTCATACAGATTTGATCATAATTGAGCAAAACCTATAGGGTGCATGAAACAACTACCAAATAAGTACAGTCAACTTCATGAGGATGGTTCATGAAGCATAGGAAATAATTATTCAAAATATTTATATGAAAATGAATGTATCTTATTTTAATAAAAACTCATAAAATAATTTGTCCTGAAACCTCTTTAGCTATTAGTACTGAGTAAAAACTTGAAGGTCACTTTTGTATGTCTAGAAAACCAAGAAAGGAATAGAATGGTTTTAGATTTAAAATGACACTTTTAGTGAAAAAAATCATATAATTGAGTGTTATTAATTTTAATATTTCTTCCATGATCTTTACCTATGTGGCACACTTCCCCATGGGCTATATAAGTGCCATTTTCTCTCTTTTTTAGTTGGTTTATTGGATTTTAGTTAGACAACCTAAAATATTCTAATGTAAATGACATCCATGGTAATTAAAATGACATATTGGATGTTTTTAAGTAAAATAATACATCTAATCACCTTCACAATTGTGTCACTTGCATTTATGACTCTTAAAAGCACATTAAATGACCAAAAATGGAAAATAAGCTAATCAAACCATGAATAACGATAGAAATACATTAGATAACATTAATTTAACCATAATATATCCTATGAAAAGTATATATACCTTTAAATATCTAAGAAACCAAGTTTTTTACCTATAGGGGTCCAAGTTTGACCTAAAAGTCAAACTTGGTCAACAAAATGGGGACTCATAGGGGTAGTATGTCAGCTATACTAAAGACTAGTATCCTTATCCTATCATGGGCCAAGAGATTAAATTATTTATTTGATAAAACTATCAAATAATTTACTAAAACACACATAAAATAACTACAACACATCAAGCAAACACAAGACAACAAGACTCACACATGTGCATAAGCACTTAGGGAAAACAACAACTATGTACAAGGAGAGAGGAGAACCTTAGTATAAATTTTTGAGATATATCCCATTCACTAGGATATTAAGATCCTCTCCATCCAACTTTGAGAGTTGGAAAACATTGTGTTACTTTCATTGGGTGATAACATAAGGGCCACTCCACAAAGCATCAAACTTTGTGTGTTTTCCTAGTTTAGCCATATCTTCATCCCACTATAGAGCAATGTCTCCCTATTGGAAACTTATTCACATATATTTATTATCAAATTATCTCTTTGTTTGATCTTGATGAGCCCTCATAGTTTTCATAGCTTGATCTCTTATCTTTTCAAGCTCCATCAACTCACACAACCTGACTTCCATTTTTTTATTATCCATCAACTCCAACTAATAAGTGAGATCTATGGATAGTAACTCAATTTAAATATTTAATCTAACCTCTCTCCCATTAAAAAGTGTATATGGTGAGTTTCTAATTGCTCTCTTGGGGGTGTACCTATCATCCCAAAGAGATATCTTCAACTTGGTATGCCAAGTTCTTTAGTTCTCCTCCATTGTCCTCTTGATAAACATGATTAAATTCTTATTGGTGGACTCAGCTAGTCTATTCCCTTGTGGATAATAGTTGTATGAATTACTAAGATATATGTCATGTTTCAAATCCCACTCACTTTTCTTCATTCCAAGAAAAGCCAATGCATTATTTAAAATTATTTTTGAAGGAGCCCCAAACCTTGGAACTATGCCTTCATAGAAGTCTAAAAATAAAATTTCATTTACTTCCTTGAGAGTTACAACCTCCATCCATATTTTAAAGTAATTTTTAGTAGTCAACACCCACTTGTAGCTAGCACTAGAAGGTGGGTTGATTAGGACTATGAAATCTAGACCCCATTGCATAAAAGGTTGGTCTACCTAGATTGGATGAAGAGGCAAGGCTAAAATATTTTATTTACCATCAAAGAGAACACATTTTTGAAACTTCCTTACCCAAGCATGGGTTTCTTTAAACAAACTAGGCCAAAAATATCTAGCTCTCATTATCTTAGCAACTATGGTTCTTAGAGCAAAGTGACCACCAGTGGGTCCATCATGAAACTCAAGCAATATTTTTTTAACCTAGTTTTATTCAACACACCTAAGAATTCCTTCCTAAACAAAACTCCATCAACAAGTACATAAGGAATATATTTTAATCTTAAGTACATTCTTGTAGATCTATTTAGGACTTATGAACACTTACTAGTTTGAAGAAAATGGATCATATATTATGTCCAACTCCTTATGGATGAAGATGTAGCTATCATAGGGTCATCATGAAGTACTAAAAAAACCTCTTTTTGTTCCTTAAAATCTGAATCAAGGTCATCATATTACCCCTTTCCCTTCACTAGCTTGGTTGTCTTGATTTATACATCATACTCCATCACTTTTATGATCCAACCAACCTTTTTTTTCATTCCAATCTCTACTCAAAAGGAAGTTTTAAAACTAGGATGAGGTACCAATATGTGAATATTGTTGTTAGATAACATATGTCTAAACTTATTTAGACTTCTAAAAATTAAAGTACTTGCTTCTCGACATAGGTGTATCTTACCTCATAGCCTTCCAAACATTAACTAAAGAAGGCAATAGGTTGCTCCAAGTTTTCTTAATTTGATTGAGTAAGCATGGAGAGATTACCTCCTCATTTAGAAAAGTATAAAAGTTGAATTCCTTTGAGAAATTATGACTTGAAAGTGTTAGAGCTTGGGTAATGGCTTGTTTAATCTCTTCAAAACTCTCCTTCCTTCTTCTTGTCCAAGTGAGAACTTCATCCTTCCTTAGCATAGAGGTTAGAGGCTCGATTAAATTATAAAAATCAGGAATGAAACTCCTTGTGAAATTAATTTTCCTAAAGAAACTTTTCAAACCTTTCTTGTGTTTGGGAAAATCTAATGCCAAGATTTCACTCACCCTTTCAAAATCTATGGATAGGATCTTCTTTGAGACAATGTGTCCTAAAAGTTCACCTTAATGGATAGAAA
The DNA here is from genome assembly GCA_037957365.1 of Torreya grandis. Lineage (NCBI taxonomy): Eukaryota > Viridiplantae > Streptophyta > Pinopsida > Cupressales > Taxaceae > Torreya > Torreya grandis. The sequence goes on along the minus strand of JARHVA010007240.1, from coordinate 386,423 downwards.
ACACACACTTATTTGGATTAAGAGAGATTATAAACTCTCTACATCTCTAAAAAATATATCTAAGGTGATTCAAGTGATCCTTTTCATCCTTAGAAAAGACTGTGATATCATCAAGATACACCAACACAATGTCATTTATTAGTCCTTGAAAAGCCATATCCATTACACGTTGAAATGTTGCACCAGAATTAGACAAATGAAAAGGCATTTTAATATAATCATATGTACCCCATTTAGTATTAAAGGTTATCTTATATTGATCACTTTCTTTCACCAAAATTTTATTACACCCAAAATATCCATCAAGGGGAGAAAACCTTTCACTACCTACCACAACTTGTATAATCTACTCCATGAAAGGAAGAGGATAATGGTCCTTCAAATAAAATATATTCAAGTCCATAAAATAAACACATAACCAATTTATTCATTCTTTTTCCTTATCAAGACTAAGTTTTCCAACCAAGATGAATGCTTAATAGGAAAACTGATCTTAGACTCAATCAAATTAGTAAGCTCTTTCCTCATGAGAGGCTCAATTTTAGGATTGACTAGCCTTTTTCTTTGCTTGATAGGCCTAGAATTATCATCTATCTCTATAATATGTTGAGCTAGTTTGGATCAAAACCCTTTAAATCACTATATTCCCATGCAAAGACATCAGAAAACTCCTTGCATAACTCAATGAAAGCATGTTTCTCTTCACTATTACATACCTTTCCAAGAGAAAGCAACTTATAGTTGAAGATTTTTACTCTCTCATATTTTTATTTCTTATTATGCATGCTTACCTTATTTTTATATAACTTATCATCATCATTAAAGTGCTCTCAAGTGTGACTAAGCCTTTAGGGAACTTGTTTGGTTTTAGTTATACAATTTGCCCTCCACATTATTGTCATAGTTTGGATTGATTCTTGAAATAAAAATCAACCTCATCTTGTATAAAAAGTATTATTTTTTGGTCACTATCAGACACTTGCCAATTAGTGAAATTATCAAGTATAGAGGGCCTTACAATCACCTTGAGATGTGGTTGGTTCTTATCTTCTCTTATCCCCTTTGGAACATCAAACTGAGATCCAATTGATACCAACCTATCAACATTTTTTTTTTCTTCTCTTGAAATAGATTAGATGTAGAAATCTTGGAAATATTCTATAAGATCCCATACTCTATTCTTATAGGACTTAAGCAAAGAGATTTTAGTCACATTTTGGCCTCTTACTTGATTCACAATTAACTTGCTATCACCATACACTTTTAATTATTTCACATCTCTTTCCATAGCCCACTTGAGGCCATGAATGAGGGCATCATATTATACCACATTACAAGTACAAGAGAAGTGAAATATAAAAGTGTAATAGTACATTTCCTTGGATGGAGAAACCAACATTGCTCCACCACCTTCCCCAAATTTGCTTTTAGATCCATCAAATAATATTTTCCATAAACCATCCATGTTTTCACTTGGCTTCATCAAGTTTAGAATGAAATATTCCTCCTCATGAATGAAATACACTCCAAGACCAACTTCCTCTATGAATTTTTAAGGATCATTTTCATAATTTTCATTTCCCCATTCATCTAAATATAAATCAGAAACTCCTTCAAGAGAAGATGTTGGAGATTGATCCATGTGAAGTTCCTCCTCATTAATAATGGCATAATTGACATTTGACACTTTAGGCATGTGAGGATATAAGTCATTGTGATGGATAGGCTCTGATTAAATCTTCACCTTCGTACCATACTTTGTCTTAAAAACTATATAGGACTAATTAGCTACCAAGTATCCACCTATCTTGGCTATAAACTCTCTTGAAAACAAAGAGAAAATTATGGAGGTAAATTTACCACAACCACATCATGAAGGATGGAAAAATTAAGACAACCATGTAAAATCAGATTCAAATCCTTGAATACTCCAAAGGTCTTTATTGGTGATCCATCTAATTGCGGTACTCTTTTAGCCATTGGTTCATATTTGAGGCCTAGTTTATCCACTATTAATTTGGGCATAATTGAAGTATTATACCCACTATATATGATTTAAATGTGAAATAATAAATAAAAAATGATAAATTATAAATGAAAATGAGGATTCTTATCATTTTTATTCACTTTTTCATCAATGGGATGAGTTCCATTCACCAAAACAACATTCTCACTCCTAGTTGATCCAACTTACTTACCTAGTCCTTGAAATTCCTTTTGTCCTAATATTATCAATGAATCCCATAATAAAATATTCATATGTAACTTATTAATTTAGTCCACAAAATTTATATAAGTATTTCTCACCTTGAAAGGATCTTTGGAAACACTAGTACCTTGTGGTGTAGCTTGTGAAGGTGGATGTGTAGGAGCAGGCCTTACATTCTAAATTTTTTGATTTTATTGCACCTTAAGGTATAATTTATACTCACCCACCATTGAATATGCTTTAGGAGTCAAAATAGGTCCTTGATTATCCCCTTATGTCTCTTTAACATCCCTCTTCTTAGACCTAGTGTTAGAGGACACACTAACATTCACATTGCTTAAATTACCCAAATGATTAATGGGACAAAAATCTCCCTCCAAATGAATTATGAGAGTAGAATCAGATTGTTTTTTTCCATTATCCATTCCAATTTGCATTATATTTTTAAATATCACCTAAAAAGTGGAAACTTGAGATGCTTGATTACTTTTCATTGTCATGTCTTGATTAGGCATTTCATTGGCATATGCAACTTGGCCTTGATTTTGGTCATAGGAGGGACAACATGGTTGTTCTTGAACAAATTTATTTTGAGTGGGAACAATATATTTGGAAAGTGATGGGGGATTATGATTATAACTTTGGTAAGGCCTAGCTTGAGTTATTTGACCTTGTCCTTGATTATTACATTGAAAAGGAGGCCTATTTATTTGCCAAAATTTATTGTAGGACTAGTATGGCCTTTAAAATTGAGATTTTTGACTTTTGTGGGAAACCATTTCATTATTAATCATTTTGATAAAAATATTGACTTCATGGATCTCATTTTTTGGGAGCAATGGTAGACTTTTCTTGACTAGGAAAAAGAGCCAAGGTAGGTAATGTAACTTGAATAAGAGGCTACAAATCATAGAACAATGGCATTGGTGGCCTAGGAGAAATATTCCCTACATAAATAAGACAATTTATAGCATTTATAGCTATTTGATAGGTAGCATGTAGTGTATTCCCACCCATGGATTGGATCATCATGGTTACATCACTATTTAATCCTTTTAGATAATACAAAAAGGCATAATTTGGGATAGGTCTCACAAGGGATGGGATCCTATCCCATGTTTTTATAAATTTAGTGTTAAAATATTCATAAAATCTTATGGCTCCCTCTTAATAGTGGTCATTTTCTTAGCTAGTGATAGATGATCACTCTTATCTCCAAATCTCTTAGTCAATAGATCTCCTAGTTCATCCCATGAACCAATAAAAGTTTTAGGTAGAGTCCCATACCAATCTAAAGCTTTCCCTTTGAAATAAAATGCCAATAACATAATATCCACATTATCTTGAGTGATATTATGGATATTTTAGAATATTTTTATGTTTCTAATGTGTTTAATGGGAGTAATAGGACCTTCTCCACTAAAATATGGAACACTCTTAAGGGTTGCTCTTAAAATTTGATCATATTGGGAAAGATTAAAAAAGGATGATCTAGTGAAAGGTAAAAAATGTTGTCTCCTAGCCATATTATAATGTACACTATGGGTATTAGGGGTTGAAATAAACAAGAACTTTGAATTTTTAAACACCAACTCCCTTAAATAAGGGTGAGTATTTACAAACCTAAACCTTTTGATAGAATATAAAAGAAATTGCACAAACTCAAAGGGTATACCTTTAGCATTAAAATTAGGGACTGATCAACAACCAAATATTTGAAAACATTAGTGAAGTCACCAGGTATTGAATGTAGATGTTCTTATATCTATAACTATGCCAAGACCAGCAACAATCTTGAACAATCTTCTAGGACTTAGAGTCACACTGGGCCTACCAAAAACTATTGTCACTTGGATTTTCACCCCTTGAGGAGATTCCTATCTCTCCCCATCCAAGTGTCATAATGGAAACATCTCTCTTTTAGTGGGTAATAATTTGGTGAGATGAGTCTCTAAAAGGGCTAGTTCTTTTGATCCACTTTTTGAAGTACTTTCTTACTTATTAATTTTGGATGAAAAGGCTTAATAAAACAACTAATAAAACTAAAAAGAGATGCACCAATATTGGATTTCATCCTATTGAATGAACTTATACTACTTAGAGTAAAAAAATTCTTTCCTTACATAAAACTCACAACATAAGACAAATTGTTACATCAATATTTCATAAGCTAGGTTCAAAAAGGTATTTTGATACTTAGCAGGATAATGGATGAATCCTTGGGAGAATATAGTAATGAATGACTTATAATACACTTATACACTTAAAAAACAACACTAAAAAGGACTTGTAATAATTACTGTTCTACACACTTGGTGAACAATCAAGGATAACATGCTGGAAAAGATCATCTTCTACTAGATAAGACCAACAAGATTATAATAACAATCAATTGTACAAAATGCAAGTAGGAAAAATCAATTTTTTATTTATCCAATAGTCATTCAAGTACAAAATTTTCTAAGGTTTCACCATTAACCAATGGAGGTTGCTAACAAAAGCCCAAAGAATCAATATTTGCAGCCTTTGAGAGAAGAACAAGACAAGAGAAGTCCAAAGGCCACTTGGAAACTTTTAAAAATGATAGGAGAGGTTAAAAATGCATGATAAAGAATGGTAAAACTAACCATGAAATTTTAGAATTCCCAAGTGTCCATAAAAGTCATGAAACCTATGAAAAGTGTCATAAAACTCTTTATCTTGGCTCAAAAAATTGCCTTCATAATTTAAACCTATTTAAACATCCAAAATTTGACTAGGGATAGGTATAATTATTGGAATATGATGGAAGCCCTTAATAAATTCCTCTCCATGCATGTTTTTAGTCCTACTCATATGGAAACTCCTAGAAGGAATCCATCACTACCTGCAATTTTAAAAACTCCTTTTTTAGCCACCCCTCACACTTGGATTCAAAATTTTCTTCAATTTTACATGAAAATATATGGGATGGAGTGAATTAAACTTTTAAATACTATATATTTCCTTATAATACTTAGGTACACATTAAAAAGGATCACACTTAGAGTTTTCACACTTCTCACCCTTATGTTCACTATGCTAGTTTTGACTAGCTGAGATGAGAAATTTGGTTTAGACACTTAGGAGTTTTTTCTTGGAATAAAATGACTATAATGATTTATTTCAAGTCTATATCTTTCCTCTAAACTCTATTTCATATTTTAGAACCTCCTAGAACTTATAAAACACATAAAATGGTTAAAACCCCCTATTTTCCCCCTATTTGTACAATTCCATATAGCTCAAAAGCATGAAATTAAGATTAAGTGACTCCTCTAAAATTTCCAATATCTTTAATGGTCAAACTATGCCATTTGGATAGCTTTCCAAGCTTGTTTTCTCCATCAATTCTTGGCTAAGGGTTTAGTAAGGTTTTAGGCAGTATTTTGTATTAAGAATTGTTCATAAATTTTATACATTGACCTTGATATATGTCTATTTTTTAATAATCATCTGGATGGCCCACCAAGATTTTGAAATGAAGATGGACCCCCAATTGGTTATAGGTCCCTTAAAGGCCTTATAGGCCTAACCTGCACTAAGCTAGCTTTGGCTACATAGACTGATATTTCATGGTTGGGATTATGTGTAATACCTATTCAATCTTCATTAAATATTTTTAAACTATCACATAACCTCCCCAACACTCTTCTTTTTTTCTCTCATTCACCAACTAGGCCTAGTGAAAGGTTGCCTAATTGGACTATGTGTAGGAGTATTTTGGTCATCTTGGGAGGTCTGAGCTTGAACTAGTGATATTTATCACCTATTTTCCTTTATTATACCTATAAACATACTTCCTAAGGTTTCTAAATCTCCATATCAAGCCCTTTGCCCATTTTGTTCTCACTAGCTTGCTTTGTTTAAAGCTTGATTTTCTTAGACTTACTAACTTTTGAGATAAAATAGTGAGGTGTATCCATTATGCCTAAGGAAAATTGAATATTTTTGGAGTTTTAAAATTTCTTTATTATGATTTTTATTTAAGGGTTTATTTTTATTCCTTGATTTAGGTGTTTAACCAGCTCAAAATGTCCAGAAAGGCCTCTAAAAAGCTTGTTTTCCTACATTTTCCTCAAATCCACCTAAGAGTAACCCTTCCATGATAAACCAATGCTTATATTATTCTTAAAAATGATACTCATATCAAATTAATTCTATTTAATATTGGTATTCACCCCAAAACATTCCTCCTCTTTGAATTCCTCATATTCATGTATTGAGTAAAGAGGTTTTCTAGCTCATTATATGGACTGATAGCCTTGGCCAATAGGAAGAGTGGATGAGAATGTTGAATGGGCCTTGGAGTGTGTGTAAATATTTCATTAATAACTCATGTATCATCTTAATTTTATGTCAAACCTTCTCTCTTCTCCTAAACATCTTCATCTCTTTATCTCACCTTCATGTTCAAGACTGCAACATGGTGGTTGTAGGTGCACATAGGGGGTTAAGAGACCCTTTTTAGGTTTTTTTCATCATTTTTTATTTCATGAATTTTATCTTTATCCCAATTTAAATTTTTATGTTTCATTTCATCAGGTACAATTTCTCTTCAACCCCTCAATTGCATTTTGAGCCTCAAAACTGAGTCCTTCCATACATGACTGAGAAACCCTACTTGTAGATTACTTTTCTTAAAATGAGGTTGATCATGGTATGTGTGGAATTTCATTAAATCCCTTGAGGTCATAATTTACATATATGAGCTATCATTCACCTATTTAGAGTCTTAAAACACCAATTAGGCATCAAGTTTAGGGTCACTGGTTTGATTAGGATACTTTCCCTTTAGATCATGCATGTAGGTGCTTATAGCTCTTTAGACATAGACTATGATATGAAAATACTATACATTGAACCAATGAGGACCATTTTATAAACTATTATGCATCATACTCACCTTACATGCTCTTTGGGTTCACAAAGTAAACTTTCTTGTCATGACTGAGACACCCCTGATGTAGGTGTGTGTTGGGCTTCATTGAGTTCATTAATGATGTTTATTGGTATTAACTAAATCCCTCTAGGTCATAATTTTGTATTTGAACTAGTAAAATCCTTTTAAAATCTTAGGACACTACTTTGGACATCAAATTGGGTCACTGTCCTGACTAAGATAACCTGCCCTCATGACCCTGTTATAGGTGTGCTTTAGCTTATGACTTGTTCATGATTCTTATAGGCCTCCTTTAGATCCATAAGAGCCATTTTATATATTATTATATATTTTAATCAATATAAATTCTCTTTGGACTCCTTAATTATTTTTCCTTTTTGTTATGATTAAGAAACCTTACTTTTGACTATTGTAGGTGTCTATTCCTTATTAGAAGGACACATGTAGGTGGCCATAGAGCCTTGAAGACCATGTCTCAATCTTATCCTACTATCCTTCAAGACATTTTTGTGTCATTCAATCGGTTGAAACATACTAGTCATGAGGGATTGTCCTATTTACTTCTTTAGATGCCAAAAGACCATTCAAGCTTCCAAACTTATAGACATGAATGGAGTATTTTATTATTTTTAAGGGAATATTTAAGGCCCTTCATTTCCATCTTCTCCTCATCATTTGATCCTTGTTTTTGGCATTTAAACTCTCTATTATAGGGGATATAGGATTCACCTATCTAGATGTCTTAAAATCCTTTACCACCATGTTTTAAGATAATCAAAAAAATCCCCTTGACCACTATTTTGACATTTTAGGGAAAACTTCCCTAAACTTAGTCATGATCTTCAAACATGATTTGACACTTCTTCTTACACTTTTGACAGTTTATATGGGTTTGCCATAGCTTCTTCATCATGCCAAAATCCTAAGGAAGTGTCAAGTTGTTTCCACTTTCTCGTATAATTTTTTTAATCCCTTGCTCAACCACCTATAGGTAGATATTTTGGTGCACAAACAATGATTTGAATATGAGCAATATGAAACTATCCATGACTATGAACTTTGTATGCTCCCATAAAACATGACAATACATTTTTAGTAATCCTAAGAGGTTAAAACCATATCAGGATTTACTCCTCTCAACATGATGTCAGGAATGGCTCTTTTAGGTATGTATTGGGCTATGTGTAGATAGTGAGTGTAGAATAGAGCAAAAAGGTGGATAAAAAGCCTCATGGGCTGATCAAACCTATTGTAAAACTCTTTAAATGCATTATTTTCAACACTAACACCTTTAAAAAAGTTCCAACACCTCTATTCCAACATGAAACCACTTGCACACATCTGGAATAAAGCAGGATAGGCATCTCATGACTATTTTAGCATGGTGAATGGGCTTATGAACACACTTTAACCTTTTACAAACATCTCAAATAACTCCTTTCAACTCCTAATGGTTTTTAAAACTAATACACCATAATTACCATCCCATGAACAATTTAAACAAGCTTTAAACCTATGACTGCAAGTGAAGTTGGGAAAAGAGTTGACAATGGAGAAAGACAAGATGGGAATTTACGTAAAGCATGATATGGTGAAATAAAAACATGGAAGTATTCATTAATATGACCTTGATACCTATGTAAAACCATATTTAAGTTACATGAAACCTCTAAAAAATATGACACTCTGGAACAAAATAGAATTGATTGAAACTTCATAGTGGTGACACCTTCCTACAACATAGAATAACTTGCTCATAAATAAATTATGGAACATTGAAATAATAATTTATACCATATAATAAGGTATCCAACATCCTATAGAGTCAACATAACCAATTGGTTTCTAAGGATTTGACCAAAATGAGCAAAACCTAAAGGGTGCATGAAATAACTACCAAAAAAGTACATTCAAGTTCATGAGGATGGTTCATGAATAAAATTCAACAATTATTAAAAATATTTATATGTAAATGAATGTATATATGTGTATTACAACCTCCAAAAATCATTTTTCGTGAAACCTCTTCAATTGTTTGTACTGAGTAAAAACCTGAAGGTCACTTCTATATGCCTAGAAAACCAAGAAAGGAGCAAAATAGTTTTGGATTTAAAATGAAACTTATAGAGAAAAAAAAAACATATAAATGAGTGATGAAGGTTTTCCATGTGGAATACTTCCCCATGGCTTGTACAAGTGCCATTTTCTCCCTTTTTTAGTTGGTTTCTTTGATTTCATTTGGAAAACCTACAATATTATAGTGTAAATAAAATTTATAAATCTTAAAATGAATTTTTATATGTTTTAAAGTAAATTAAGACACTTTGTAACATTTTGAACCATGCCACTTGCATTTATGACTCTTAAAAGCACATTAAATGATGTAAAATGACAAATAAGCTAATAAAACCATGACTAAGGATATAAATACATTATATAACATCAATTTAACCATAATATATCCTATTAAAAATATATATACCAATAAATATATTTAAAAACCTAAGTTTTTACCTATAAGGGTCTAAATTTGACATAAAAATCAAACTTGGTCAACACTACCTCTACCTCAAACCTCTTTATACAACATATCATTTCTATAGAATGAATAGATCAAGTGATAGATCCTTGAAATAATGGATAATGGATTCATCATTACCAAATAATTGTCTTATAGAATCTCAATTGTGATTGCACCAAAGAAATATGGGACATGAATCAATTAAAAAAATCTTAAAAATATTAAAGTGAATAATATTATCCTCATCTAAATATTAAGTCATTTTTATACTATATCTATGGTGTCTAATTATTTTCCAAAATTGATCTTTAGTTTGGGTATCATCATATTCATGTTGAACCTCTAGACATTTGGAATATAGTCATAAAAATAAAAGAAGGATTGATGACTAGTTGGTTATGCCTTTTAGGTTCACTCATCTAGAGAATTCATTCATTGAGATGTTGAAAGAAATCCTCAAGACATTTAACTATGTCATTTTTTTAATCTACCTTGATGACATCCTAATCTTTAGAAAACATGGGATGGACATCTACACCACATTGAACTAGTGTTTCACATTTTACAGAAACACATTTTTATGAAAACATGAATAAATGTTCATTTTCATGTAAGAGATAAAACATTTGGGATACATTACACACAAAAGGAGTGTATGTGTGAACTTGAACAAGATTCAAGTCATATAGGAATGGCAAACACCAAATAACTTTGAATAGATTCAAATCTTCTTAGAATTAGAAATTTATACAAGAGATTTCTATTTAATTTTTATCCTTTGAACCAAGATACTGAAGGTAAGACTAAATAAATTTTTATCTAGTCAATTACACAACAAAGAAGATTTTATGAACTAAAATTTAGACTTTATTTTGTGCTAGTACTTGTATACTTGACTATAAATTTGGAAGATCATCTAATTCATTACTTGTGTTACTTGACTATAAAAAATGGTTATTGATAACATAAAAATTCCTAGAAAAGAGTTAATTTCTATTATAATGGATTCAATATCATATGATTGGAATAAAAGATACCTTTAGAGTATATACTTATGTCAGATGATGATGGAGTGATTAGGGATGATGAGGGATGGTGAGGGTTAATGATGGAGTGATGAAGGATGGTGAGGTTCAATGAGGGAGTGATTAGGGATGATGAGGTATGAGGAAAGAGTGATTAGATATTGTGAGTAATGAGTAGGGTGTGATTAGGGATGATGAGGGATGGTGATAGTAAATGGAGTGATTAGGGATGATAATCCTAAGTGATTAGAGATGATGAGGGACAATGAAGATTAAAGAAGGAGTGATTAGGGATGAGGATGGATGAGGAACAAGTGATTATGGATGATGATAAAAGATGAGAAAATGAATAGAGATGATGAGGTATGAGGAAAGAGTGATTAAGGATGAGGAATGAGTGATTAGGGATGATAAGGGATAATTATGGTTAATGGAGGAGAGATTATGGATGATAAGGGAGTGATTAGATATGGCTAAGTACAATGAGGGTCAATGAGGGAGTGATTAGGGATAATGAGGAGTCATGAGAGAATGATTAGGGGTGATGAGGGATGAATAGGAAGTGATCAAGGATTATGGAGAGATGATGAAAAAGTGAAATTATAAAAAAATAGTCATTTTATGTGTGCACATCATCAATCTGACCTATTCTACCCCAATCACATCACTTTGGATCAAGTTCAAAGTGAGTGGTTTGTAAAATTCAATTTTGACAAACCTCAGACTCTTAGAAATGCCAAGAATCAATTTGAAAGTCACAAAAACCTAAAAAATGACTATATGTTTACCAAAACTGGATATCAATTGAAAAAGTTATATTCTCAAATCGCTAGGTTTAATACTTAGACCTTGAAAATGCCTAAGTACTAACCAAATTAGATATTGAATTTTTTTCCACATCATATGACATATATCTATGAGACCAATTCTATAAGATGCAGAGTGACCCTATTTTTTCTATAATTACTAAAATAATTTTACATTTATATTATCACATTTATTTGTTTATACTTAACATTTAGAGAGTAGTAAATATAAGATTTAGGTGAATATTGGCTTCATGTAAATGTTAATATTCTTTTACATGTAAAATAATAGGAATGTGATCATGTTATTAATTTATAATAATTATTGTGTTATTAATGTGATCATATTGCTAATGTTATCATGTTGTGTATTAATGTGATCACCTTACTAATGTGATCTTATTATCTATTAACATGATTGCTTGATCTATAAACTTGATAACATTACTAATGCAATCACATTGCTAACACAATCATGCTATTTGAATTTGAATTCAAACACAAATTCTTTTGGTTTGGGAATGGATTAGATTCCTGAGCCAAAGGCTTGGACTTGTCAATCTATAGCTAAGTCTAAGAGTTTTGAAAAAATAACAAAATTCAACATTGATTGCCAAATACACTACATATTTTAATGGTAAAATTCAAAAACTTAATACAATCATGATGATCATGCTCTCCTCTTTCTAGAAATATTATTTTTATAATTTTTGGACTAATTTAAGGTTTTAAACTATGTTGAATTCTAACTATACATTTTTTATGCCTTTACATGATACAAATATACATTCCTATATATGTTCATGTAATTTTTTTTTCATTGATAAAAGTGAAAAATAAGTTATATTGTCAAAAACTAAGCTTGATTCTACACATTCAAAAAAAAAAAATCATTTTTTTTTGAAGTGGTTGGGCATTCCACATGGCTGTCTATCCATTTTTGTCAGTTTTCATGGTCTATTTACTTGCAAAATTCATAAAAAGAAGTATTCAATGAAAAAATATAAAACAATATAGGTTATAAAATATAAAATCTTATATAAATGTTCACCAAAGGGTTTCAAACAACATTAAACTCTATTCATAAAATGGTGCACCACACGGGCATCTATCTACTCTATTTTATTAAAAAAAATAGGAGTTCCTCTTTAAATTTTAGATGTTTGACCTAGTAATACTTAACCATTTTTTCAAAAAAATAGTGTTTTTAAAACTAGACTTGAAATGATACATTTCATGTCAATACACCATATTCAAATTTAGAGTGTAGATATCTCAAATTATCTATAAAAGTTTAGATTTTTGAAGTTTTAGGAAAATCATGTCCACTCGTAGGCCCCTTTTTATCCCCCAACTTTATGCACTTACCTATAAGTACAATATATATTAAAAAATATTAAATGAATATAAAGAAGACACCATATACAAAAAAATAGCTTCAAACAAAGAGATTGTCTATCTTTCTAAGAATGGCCATATCAATGTGAAAGTAGCTCCAAAACAAGGGAGCATTACCGAATAATGAAGAAAATCACCAAGGAGATATGAGGACCTAAAAAATAATGCCCAATATGCTATGTTTAGTACTTATAGCTAGAAAAAGGGTGTGTGAAATAACACACACAGACACATAAAGATAGACGAGGTTGTAAATAAAACACAACAAACCCCCCCATGGTATTTTATAAAATAGTGTGATTATAATGAAGATATTTGTTAATAGAGGCCACATATAAACATTTTCACTTTATAATTGAGTGTATTTTATATTTATTAATTTAGTTCAACATAATTTAATATAGTTTTATAGGTACTAAATTACAAACAATACTTAAAAATATGGTGTTGATACAAAAATGAACCAATCTGTAATCACTCCTAAAAATAACTTTAAAAAATGTGCACTTTACAAAAATTAATGGGTTGGTCTAACATATAGATCAAAAATTATGGTTGTTTGAAGGTTAAAAAAAAAGGAGAAGTCAGTGGATTAGGGTAAATCTTATAATTTATAAAAAAATGGGCCACCAAAATAGAAAATAAACCTAATCATTTTAAAGATATAAAAAAATAAAATCTTAATTAATGCAATAATTTCCTCATCATTAAGTAATGGTACAACTATATCATTTTACAATTAGGGTTATAGTATCTTCACAAATATGCAGATGGTTGACAAAGATGGTTGTGGTGTCACTGAATAGATTGACATTCCATCATGTAGATCCTTAGTTCTAGGGAATGCTTCAATGAATAAATGGCTTGATTTGAAGGTTTCATGTTTGGTTTCAAGTGGATATATGGCTAGGATGGGCTCAGCTTCATCACAGTCTCTTAGTTAAGCATTTAGAATGGGTGGGGTAGCTACAAAGGCTACAAGCTTTGGTACCCTTTGAAAGAAGATGGTTGAATTAAATGTCCTAGAGTAGTTAGGGCTTGTAGCAGATCTAAATTTGGAAATAGAATTTATATCTACTCCTCCTAGGGGGCTTGATCATGGGAAGATAGAGTTAGGCATGTAGATGGGGGTAGAGCTATGAATGTGGCAATTAATAGGGTCCACTAGAGCAACAAAAAATTAGTGACTATACCTATGTTGGCTTCTAAAAGTCCTATATCTATGTCATTTGAGGGTGAGGCCTGTAATGAAATTTACAAGTGTGAGGAGTGGTTTGAGGCCAAAACTATGATTTTAAGGTTTGATCATCATTGGTTGAACCTCCATTTTATTCATATTTAGTTATTAAAATAATGACATCCACTTTTAGAAGGAGGTTTGGAGATCTATCTAGGAATGAAATGATTCTTTATTATTATTTATGAGAATATTGAAGACTAGATTAAAATCTCACAAAAAAAATTGGATTATGGGAAACACATCATGTTCATGAAACCTTGGTTTATGCTCTTTAACCCCCTTTCAAATCCTCTATAGATCAATACTAGTGTGGGTTCAGCTTCCTCATAATCTCCTATAATTTTGGCCTAATCATTGCCTCTAGGAAATTGGGAATGTTGTTGGAGAGATGCTAGTAATGGATGAGGTGATTAAATATTTTGATCATACTATTTTCACATGAATCTTGGTGTGTATGGACCTCTCTAAGGACCTACTATTATCCATTGAGATGAAACTAGGATATTGATGTTGGATTAAAGCCTTTGACTATGAAAGACTTCATTTTCACTGTCAAAAATGTTTTGAGGTGGGGCACTTCATTGATTATTTTAGCATCTCTAAGAGAAAGGTAGAATCTTCTTGGTGGAATGAAGATAGAGATGGTTTTTTATCTGTTAATTTTTCTAGAACCATGTTAGGTACCATGGGTTTGGAGGTAGAAATTATTTTTGACTCTAGGCAATCCAAGGAATCTATAAAGGATAATTCTTCAAAGCGGGTGGTCATTCAAATCAGATGGTAGAGGATGTCCCTATATAAATACTATCTATAAAATAAGATTTTAGGTGTTCTCTAATTTTTTAGGAGAATGTTTTGATCCCTAAAAATTCAAAAGTTTCAGTGTTGGGGGATAGGAATGTTGAAAATGATTCAATAAGTTTGTCTCTAGGAGTTTACTCTCCTAGTGAGGAAGTGGGGAGAGAGGATGAGCATGAAAGATATTTGATTGTGAGGAAGAGAAAGAAAGGGCGTACTATCACTTAAGCCTCCATAATGATTCTTTGTTCTCATTTTATGGAGAAGATTGGTAGGTCAGTTGAGTTTTGACTATTTTTGATAAGTTTATTTATGGATGGGTTTTTGGGGTTGAATTCTTATGATAGAGGGTGTGGTGAGTAGGTTTTGGAGTGGGTTTATGATCCTTGTCATGTAGCTAGCACCTTGTTATTTGCCTCTGGTAGGTCTGAATAAGCTTTTACCTCTCTTTGGGCCTATAGGGTTTTCCTTGGGTGGATCTTTATTTATTTTTCTCTAGGATTTTATCCTAGTTATCATAGCAAAAAACAAAACAAAACAAAAAAAAAAAATTGAAAATAAATCAATCCTCCCCCATAGGACTCCCATATCAAAAAAATATGATCCTTGAAGTATGTCACTAAAAAAAAATTGCATTAATTAAGGGTGTACCCTTTAGGGATAAACCCTGAAGCAAGCAGTCAAATGGATGATAAAATCTAGACATAAAACATGATAAGTTGGCCATATGAGTGTTATAGGAAAAATTAATAGAAAAATATATTAGGGGATTTGTACCCCCACCCTGTACACATATGGAAGCTTTCACAAACTTAATATAACCACCTCGCCACATTTAATGTTAATGCATTGAGTTATTAGTATTTATTAAAATAGATAAAGTTAGTAGAGGACTTAAAGAAAAGGTTAGATGGGGATTTGACCCCATATCCTATTGGAAATATAATGCCTTATAAAATCTCACATAACCATTGCAACAAAATGTTATGCTTCATTAAAAAATAACAAATAGATTTGTATGAAACATAACATAGACTTAGTACACGGGTATGTGGTTGTGGTGTAAATGGGCAATGTCACCTCAAAAAACATTTTGAACGGTAACTAGGGGTTAACCCATTAGCAAATGTAACTTTAAAAATTGTCCTTCACATTCAAACACTCGTCATAGGTGCTTTGGTGCTCCATTTTTTACAAACTAAGACTTTTATTAAATCTATTGATGAGAGGAATATAGTGATGTAACCTTTGATCAACATTTATACAAAAAAATATTAAAAAAATTGTCTTCTCTACTGCTCCTTGCTTGTCCTACAAATTAGAACTTTTAAAAAATTGCAAAAAATCACCATAAGCTCCAAAAAAGTCATTTTTAAAAATATATATATATTTCTAAGTATTATTTATAAAAATTAGTGGCATATGCCTAGATTTTTTTATAAAAATAAAAAAACATAAAAAAACAACCTAATTTTATAGTTTGGTCACAAACAAAATAAATCTAGAGGGTGATTTTGAAAACCCATAATGTGGATTGGCACAAAAATATTATTAGGGGCATGGGAAGTAGTGTGGGAATAATGGATTGATGAAAAGCATATAAACCCACAACTCAAACACCATTAATGAGAAGATAAACAATAAATATTATATCTCCATAGTTATGATTCACTCAAAAAATACTAGAAGTTGCTGCAAGAAATAAGAAATAATAAAACAAGGTATTCTAAATAAACCAACTGAATGAATTTACTATCAACTAGTTTACAATTTAAAAATAAAAGTGGTTTATATGTAGCAAAAGCAGGAGTTGTGGTCTAAATTTTCCATTGACATTGTAATAAATATGTGTACAACAATCTCTACATAAAAAGACACATGAGAGATGAATTGGTCAAGTTATAAATGTATAGAAGGTGTGCATACAATAATTAGTAGAAACAAAGCTAAATAAACTAAGTAAAACTTAAATAAAATGTGTGTGTGTGTGTATTGCACTAATAGCCTATTCAAAGCATCAACTACTTGATTCTTCTTTTTCAACGTATGCTTCAGAACAAAAGTATATCCCTATAAAAAAACATACGCACTTTACATCTATACTATTTATTTTTTCTGAGCATTCACATACCATAAGGCTAGATGGTTTGTAAATATAATAGACTCCTTAAGCCCTAAATAATGTCTCTAATATTTTAGTGCTTATACAATGGTGTAAAATTCAACATCATATGTACATTATTTATATTTTACTTTGTTCAACTTCTTATTGTAATACACTATTGGTCTTAAAGCTTCTTGACTCAATACTACACTAACACGCATAGGTGAAGCATCAAAGTCCACTTCAAACACTTTGATAAAATATGGTAATGTTAAAATAGGGGCCTTTGTCACCTTCTTGTTTATGAATTGGAAACTTTCAGGGTTACCATTTTCCACACAAATTAATTTCCCCTTATGCAATTTTTTATTCGTACAACAATGCCACTACATCAATGTTTTTGATGAACTTCCTATTAAATTTTTGTCAACTATAAAAAATTCTAACATCTATTATACTTCTTGGAGTCGGCCACTCAATAATTGCTTTTGTCTTTTTTTTCATTCATTCTTACACCGTCTTCTAAGATAAAAAATCCAAAAACTCCAAACTCTTTTGGATAAACTTACACTTACAATTTGCATAGATATATATTTTCAGGAATTAGTGCTCCATTATAAGTTTGAAAGGAGTAGTTAAATATATGTGTGCATGATAATAAATAATAATATGTGAGTTGTATTAACAACTCACGTAAAATAGGAGTATTTAGAGTGATTATAGGTGAGATATTCTAAGGAATTGAATAAAGGCTGTTGAAGAACCTACCTAGATTAATGTTAGAGGTTTGTGGAGATAAAATAGGTCTCCTATTTTATAAGAGTTGATAAGCTATTAGGACATGGTGTTCTACATTATTGAAGATTTGAATTGAATGACTGATTGAGTAAGGTTTGTGTTTTAGTTTCAGCGCTACTATAATGTTGGAGAATTCCTACATTTGGTATCAAAACAGATTTTGTGAGAAGCCTCTTTAATCCTTTCTTTGACCTTCATTCTTTCAATGTTTCTGTCAATACAACACAAACAATGACTGTGTAGTACAGACCATGTGTAAACCATGTTTTTTGTTTCATCAACTATTCTTGCAATTTTCTGTCAATGGTTATGAAGTGAAGATCATGTGCAACACCATTGACATTCATCATTCAACTACATTGCTTTTACTTTTTACTCTGTTCATTATATCTATCGTTTTCACTCCATTTTGTTTTCAGTGTTAATTCACTCTCTCACACACACAGGCTTTACATTTGGTTTAATCTTTCCAATATTCAGTTGCAGTGCTCGCTTGGATGCTTTGCATTGAGATCTGTATTGAAGCTTTTGAATAATCCAATGGGTCATCTCTCCACACAGTAACCCGCAGTCACATATTTATCAATGGCATCATCATTGGATTCTTTGCATTGATTGAGGTTTTGACTTTTGACACTACCAGGTATGAGCGTATTGTGAGGCATTTCGAATCGCGGTTAGTAGCTTGGGCAATGTGCATGTGATCTAGCTTCACTCCACGGTTTATTCAACATAGTTACTGGCAGTCTAGCCACCGACTCTTTTTTGGAAAATCCCGCCACTCGACCACATCGTCTGCCTCCCACACTCTTTGCAACGACACTATTGGATTTTTCACAATGGTTGTGCATTGATTTAGAGTTTTCATTTATCTCGAATCTATGCACACAGGTATCGGCCATCGAACGGTGGTCTTTGCATTCAACTCAGTTCGGATCTACATTTGACGAGTCTTTATTTCGTTGAGACTCTTCTTTGATTGGAAATTGATTTGACTCGGCCGCGTTCGTTGGATCAGGCTCAACACCGCCTGACTCAGCCTGCTTCACGACGACCTTGACTTGCCCACCGTTCTTGTCCATGATTTCCAAACTGCACGCGGTCTCATCCAAACATTGAATTCTTCCAAGAAAATGCTTAAAACTCGAGCCTTCCCCTCCATTGCACGTGGACTCCAAAGTCATTGGTGTAGTTTGTGGAGAGGCATTTATATTGTGATTATATATTCGATGCGTCATAGTTATTTTCTAAATATAACTAGAATTTTGTTAAATATTCTATGGATGAACTATGTAGAAGCCAATCAAGTTTTTTCCATGTTGATGCTAGATATCCATTTCCGCTTTGTAAAGCGGTTAGGCATATATTAATTATACTATAGAACTTGCCCTAGTTTTGAGTTATCCTAACTATTTTTCGACATTGAAATATATACTTTTACACTTGAAATTATCATTCGCTATGTTATTCTCTCATTCAGAAAGAGTGTTCAATCTGTTTGGGTAGACACATTCGAATGGTCATTTGAGGTAGGATGTTTTCAAATATAATCATCCTGCCACTTTTATTTTAAGCCCGTTAGCATGAAAGATAAAAGTTTATGTAACCTTTCTGGGATGAATTACGGAGCCTACTGCCATAATTGTTTTTCTCTCTTAACAAACTATTCCTTCTCTTTGCTAGCAGATTGTTACATGTTTCCTGATCCAGTCGACGGTCCCTACAGGAAGTACACATATAAGGATGTCATGAAATAAAATTTAGGTTTTCAATCTTGCCAATGCCACCACTCAATTTTTTTGGTTGTCTAAATAGTTGGTATTAGTCATCATACTAAGGTGGATTATATTTTGGTTTCTATCTGGTAGGTGACAAGAAAGCATGGCTGTGTGCACTAGTACAATTTACGTTGTTTAATGGAGGAAGGATTGCTTATACAATAACTACTTCAATTAGCATGAGGTAAACTCCCAGGGCAAGATTTTATGGGCCGTCAAATATGATTTGTGCTTAAAAATTGAATAGTTATTGCACACAATGTCAGCCACAACCTGCTCTACTACCCAACCAGTCAACACTCTCCACAAAGGGTATACTAGTGAAAAAAAAATTAATCTAAATTCTTAAATGGATTTTGTCATAATTCTTAAGATGGTAATTAGTCTGAAAAATCAACTGAAGATATGGCTCTGTTACATGCACATGCAACCCTCCCGATTTTTGGTGGTAATTTGGGCCTTAAGACGGCTTTGTAGTCTTTTTTTTCAAATGGTGTTGTATACATGTTTTTTCTATCCATGTTAGCTAAAGTGGAATTCTCCAAATGTTTCTTCTGCTTTTCTAGCCCACTAGAAACAGTAAATCCAGGGGTCAGGAGAAGATGAATTATGCGTGTCAACATGTTATTGTAAAGTCAGAATCAGAAAAGTAGGTAAAAGCAAGTTTCTTGAAAATATTCTTTTAGAAGTTTCATACAAAGACCCTAGAAGATGGGGAAAAGTGTTTGTTTTGGACCTCTGTTAGAATTTATTTTTTATTATTTGTATTCTTGAAACAAGGGACAAAAAAGTTACATCTATTTCATGATGAGACATTACCATCAATTTTCAGAAGATTGCAGTGGTCACTTGATGGTTCATTTCTAGTTGTTCCAACAGGTGCAACGTAATTTTTTATAAAGTAAATTACAATGAGAAATGTTAGCTATTATATTTGTTCTTAGGTTTATTCAATGGATTTTCATGTAAATTCTTGTCCTGACATAGTCTGTCCCATTATTTATGATAACTCCATTTTTAGCATAATCTAGTTACCATCAATGTTGAGAAAGTTTCCAAGCTCTTCTGGCAATGTGTATGGTGTGCAGTCTGTTGAACCTGTTCATTTTATTCAGGCCTACCTTTTGTGTTCCCACCACCTTGGACGTGGTAGATACATAGAAAATGTACATGTATCTTACATCATTTTGTATCTAAATTTTTTTAATGGTGTTTAAGACAATAAACAATGCTTTGTGGGGATTCCTTAAATTTTATGTCAAGGTTTATGATTCATTGTTGGAACAAATATTATCCTCTAATTTATAAAATATTTGAAAAAAAGCCTCACAAAAATCTGACCCCATGGTATGCAATGGTTGTAAGATATGCACAACATAGGGTTTTTGATGAGGCTCATGAAAAAATGTCGATATTTACACTACAACTCTTGTGACATAGATGGCTTAGTTTAATAGATAGCTTAGTTTAATGGTTTGTTGTTTGTTTTTAAATTTGTTTACATTTATTTACCACAAAATTTATGGTTTTGGTTTTTTTTTAAATTTATCTTCGTATTAAAAAATTGTGGGTTGGATTTTACGTATTGGACGATTGTGCGTATTGTTAGTGCAATTGAGGATGATGATGAGTATATTGATAATATGATATAAGTGATTATTCATACATTATCACCATGTTTCAGCTAAGACTACACTTTTAATGTCATTTGAAATGTGATGATTATAAATGTCACTCAAATCTTATTAGCACACATTGTGCTTTATGATGATTGACAAATATGTTCAGATTCTTATATCTTGTTTTAGCCTTACCCAAATTTTTTGTGTAATGATGATTCACAAATACATTCTGATCCCTAGATCTTGATTTTGCCTGTGAAATGGAAGTTGTGCACCACTATGAGGAAAAAATTGTGATGACTGACCATCACCATTGTTTTCTGAGGCTATGCTATATATTTCCTTTTTTGTTGAACATTGAACATGCACTTTTCATGGTTTCATCAAATTTTTTATTCTATTTATTGAATCTTACATTTTGACAGATCTAGTGACTATTGAAGCTGATCACTTGATACATTTTGTGTTAGAAACTGAAGATCAACTAGAGATAATTTCTCCATCCACAACTTAACTACCAGTTCCACCTCAGTTCTCATGCATGCAGGAGTTAAGATTTAGTTAGCTAATTGACAGTTAGAGATTAGTTAGTTTAAGCAGTTAACAGTCAATTCTTTCAAACAGTTAGAAGATTGGTTAAGGATTAGTTAAGCAATTAGTTTAATTTCAGTTATTTTTGGATTCAAATCTATTTATAGATGCCTTGGGCATAGCAATGTAAAAGAAAGAAAAAGAAGATCAATAAAAAAATCTTTTTCAAGAAATTTCAGTAGCAATCAATTTTAGTTCTTGTTTTTCTATTAGTTGATTTGTTTTTCTTTCTAACAAAGTGGTATCAGAGTAGGCAAGAGCCGTGGGAAAGGAGAATGTAGCCAGTAGGGAGCGCCAAGGATAGGTGCCCAGCAAGGGAGGAGCGATAGGTCATAACCTAGGCAGATCACCGAGTGAAGAAGGCAGACCGTGTGAAAGGCGCGCATGGTAGTTTAGTGTGAAGTTGATCGGTCAAGGCATTTGACCCTGCATGCTGCCAAAGGAGAGAAGTCACTGCCAAATGATAAATTGCATTAGCAATCCACCGTTTCAAAGTGGTCGATGCATCAAAGAATTACACAGGTTCTAGAGTGCGCAGTTGGCAGAAAGTGGATAGCGCAGTAGTCAAAAAAAACAAAAGGCCGTAGCCTTATTCATAGTAGATCGCAGCTATTCAAAAAAATTGCACAGGTTATGAGAGAGTCTTCAACAGACCATAGGTTAGAGTGCGCACAGTCAGCAAGCAAGAGATCGTGAAAAAAAATAGAGCATTATTTTAAAGTCAGATCATGGAAAAGCACCAGCAGATAAAGTCAAAAAAAAGGATGAAGGAGAATTTAGTCACTTCATTGATTGACATGGCAATGAACAACAGTATTTCTTAGCCTCAAATTCTCATTTTTAATGGTAAGAATTACGATTTTTGGGCAACTAAGATGAAAACATTGTTTTGCTCACAAGAAGTTTGGGATTTGGTAGAAAATGGTTTTGTAGAACCATAGGATGAGGTAGCCCATCTGGAATTCACTCAAGCACAAAAGGATGAGATTAAAGAGAATAGGAAAAAAGATGTAAAGGCTTTATTTATAATCTAATAGGGACTGGATGAATCTATTTTTTCCAGAGTTGCAATAGCAATGAGATCCAAAGAGGCATGGAAAATCTTGGAGACTACCTATAAAGGTAATACAAAGGTAAAAATTGCTAAATTGCAATCTCTTAGGAGAAGTTTTAAAAATTTGCAAATGAATGATTCAGAGTCTATAGACTAGTTTATGGGTCAAGTGTTGAATATAGTGAATCAAATTGGATCTAATGGAGAAACTATCACAGATCAGAAGATCTTAGAAAAAATACTCAAAAGTTTACCCAGTAAATTTGATGCAATAGTTGTAGCTATTGAGAAAACCAAGGATTTGGAACAGTTATCAATAGATGAATTAATGGGTTCTTTGTTAACACATGAATCCAGAATGAATAGGAATAACAATACTTCTCTTGAGAATGTTTTCAAGTCACAGGTATCATTTGGCAGAGGAAGAGGAAGAGGAAGGTCAAACTTCAGAGGAAGAGGTAGAGGTAGAATTGGAAGGAACAATCCAGATCAAGGTGAAAATAGTAATCAAAACTATAGCAATAGAGGACGTGGCAACAATCACTTCTAGAAAAGTTCACAGAGGTTTGATAAGTCTAATATTCAATGTTATTATTGCAAAAAATATGGACATTATGCAAGTGATTGCAGAAGGAAACAAGGATATGTGGACAAGCAGAATGCTAATTACTCAAATGAATCAAGTTCTAATCCAGGTGAATTTAGTTCTAATCTTGGAAGCTTGTTTCTCACTTGTCATGTTACTTAAGAAAAAGATAGAGATATTTGGTTCTTAGATAGTGGATGCAATAATCATATGATAGGGAATAAAGAATTTTTTGCTAGTCTTGATGATTCTATAAGATCTGAAGTTAAATTAGGAAATAATATCAAAGTAGATGTAATGGGTAAAGGAGTAATAAATGTTTTGGCAAAAAATGGTGAAAGAAGGTTTATACCTGATGTTTATTTTGTACCTGGACTAAAGCATAACCTTATGAGTATTGGATAGTTAGTATAAAAAGGTTACAGAGTATCTTTTATGGGTAATGTTTACATAATACTGGACAAGTTTCCAAGTGACAGGTTGATAGGAAAAGTGGAGATGACCAAAAATCGGATGTTCCCTCTTCGAATTCATTGCATCCAAGGAGAAGAGGAAGCCCACTTCAAAACCATGCATCTAGACCAATCATGGCTATGGCACTTAAGGTATGGACATTTACATTTTTGAGGTTTAAATTTGTTACAGAAGAAAAATATGTTGAAGGGATTGCCACCAATAGAACAACCAAAAAGTTCATGTGACAGTTGTATTATGGCAAAATAGCATAGAGAGAGCTTTCCAGTAGGAGCCTCATATAGAGCAAAGGTAATATTGGAGCTAGTCCATAGTGATTTATGTGGACCAATGCAAATTCTATCACTTGGAGGTAGTACTTATTTTCTAACCTTCATTGATGACTTCAGTGGAAAGACATGGATTTATTTTCTCAAAAATAAGTCTAAAGACTTTGAAAAGTTTAAAGAATTCAAGGCTATGGTTGAAAAGTAGAGTGGCCATTAAATCAAGGTATTTAGATCAGATAGAGGAGGTGAATATATGTCTAATGAATTTCCAATTTTTTGCAAATATCATGGCATCAAAAGGCAATTGACTACAAGATACACACCACAGCAGATTGGTGTAGCAGAAAGAAAGAATAGAACAATCATGGAGATGGCAAGAAGCATGTTGAAGGCCAAACACTTGTCAAAATAATATTGGACAGAAGCAGTAGCATGTGCAGTGTATATTCTGAATAGAAGCCCAAAAAAAAGTGTCAGAGATCGAATTCCACAAGAATCGTGGAGTGGTAAGAAGTATTGTGTACATCATTTCAGAATTTTTGGTTGTATAGTATATTCTCTTATACCATCTAAATTGAGAAGAAAACTTGATGATAGAGGTGAGAAATGCATTTTTATTTGCTATAGTGAAGAATCAAAGGCTTATAAGTTGTATAACCCTATTTCAAAGCAAGTGATTATTAGCAGAGATGTTGAATTTAAAGAAGCAAAAGCATGGGATGGTAGCACCATTATAATTGGAGCACCAATTCCACAAAATGAAGAAGAATTTGAAGAAAAAAATTTACAAGGAGATCAATCCTCTCCACAAACAAAAACAAGCACTCCAATAAGAACACCTAGGAGGTATGAAAAAGGTGAATCATGTAGTCATGCATGTCACTCTACTCCAAATTCACAAGTAAGTGATGAATCAGATCCAACTCTTGCTACTTTAAGATCAAGATTTAAAGGTAAGAAAATGAAAAACTTGAATGAGATTTATAATTAAGAAGAAGAGAAATTAGATTTGTGTTTAAATTTTGCTCTTTTCACTCATGATCCTATGTATTATGAAGAAGCAGTTAATGAGGAACACTGGATAAAAGCAATGGATGAAGATATGAATGCCATTGAAATAAATCAAACATGGGATCTAACTAATCTACCTGAAGGTAAGGATTGTATAGGAGTCAAATGGGTTTATAAGACTAAATTTGATGTAGATGGAAATGTTGAAAAGCACAAGGCAAGGTTAGTAGCAAAAGGTTTTGCACAAGAACATGGACTTGACTATAATTAAACATTTGTTCTAGTTGCTAGACTTGATACTGTTAGAATAGTTTTATCAATAGCTGCTCAAAATAATTGGTATGTATATCAAATGGATGTAAAATCAGCTTTCTTGAATGGTTTCCTAGATGAAGAAGTGTATGTAAAATAACCACAAGGTTATGAAGTGCAAGGACATGAAGAAAAAGTCTACAGATGGAATTAGGCCCTTTATGGTCTCAAGCAAGCACCAAGAACATGGTATAGTAGGATTGATTCATACATGACAAACAATGGATTCAACAGAAGCAATAGTGAGCCTACTTTGTACGCAAAACTCAACAAAGAAGGTCAAATTTTGATTGTGTGTTTATATGTTGATGATTTGATTTTCACTAGAAATTTGTTTGTAGACACATTTAAATCAGCAATGAAGAAAGAATTTGAAATTACAGATTTGGGATTAATGAAGTATTTTTTGGCATAAAAGTTATACAACCAGAGAAAGGAATTTTTATCTGTCAAACTAAATATGCAAAGGATGTGTTAAGGAGATTTAAGATGCTGAATTGTAAACTAGCACCTACACCAGTTGCTATAGGGACCAAACTTAGCAAAGAAGACCAAGGGTCTAATGTTGATTCTATAACATTTAAAAGACTAGTTGGTAGTTTGATGTATCTTATAGCTACAAGACCAGATATCATGTATGGGGTCAGTTTAATCTCTAGATTCATGGAGTCACTGAAAGACTCACATTAGCAAGTTGGAAAGAGGATATTGAGATATGTGGTAGGAACTACTGAATATAGAATTTTATATTCCACAACTAATGATTTTAGTTTTATTGGTTATACTGATAGTGATTTTGCAGATAGCATTGATGACAGGAAGAGTACTTCTGGACATACCTTTCTTTTAGGCATAGGTGTGGTCACATGGGCATCCAAAAAGAAACCTATAGTGACACTTTCATCAGCTGAAGTAGAGTATGTAGCAGCCACATCAGCAGCATGTCAAGCAACTTGGATGAGGAGAATATTGACAGATTTATTACAAGCACAAAAGGAGTCAACACCAATCTTTTGTGACAACAAATTAGCAATCACATTATCAAAAAATCATGTTTTTAACAAGAGGAGCAAGCACATTGATACAAGATTTCACTTTATCAGAGAGTTAGTGAACAATGGATAAATCCATCTTGAATTTTGTAGATCTGAAGATCAATTGGCAGATATATTCACAAAGGCATTAGCAAAGGAGACCTTTGATTATTTAAGACAAAATTTAGGCATTATAATTGCTGAAGTTGTTAGTAGTAGAAATTAAGGGGGAGTGTTAGAAACTGAAGATCAGCTGGAGATAATTTCTCCATCGACAACTTAACTACTAGTTCCACCTCAGTTCTCATGCATGCAGGAGTTAACATTCAGTTAGTTAACTGATAGTTAGAGATTAGTTAGTTTAAGCAGTTAACAGTCAGTTCTTTCAAATAGTTAGAAGATTAATTAAGGATCAGTTAAGCAATCAATTTAGTTTCAATTATTTTTGGATTCAAATCTATTTATAGACGCCTTGGGCACAGCAATGTTAAAGCAAGTAAAAAGAAGATCAATAAAAAAATCTTTTTCAAGAAATTGTAGTAGCAATCAGTTTCAGTTCTTGTTTTTCTGTTAGTTGATTTGTTTTTCTTTCTAACATTTTGCTTATTAATATATTTCCTATATATCAGGGTATCCTAGTTTTTGATGTTCAATATTTCAACTAGTAAGTGAACAACTTTATGTTATTGTGAGGTGGATTTAGGTCATACTACTCAGTAAAGAGATGATAAAATTTGGCTTTGTTGATCCTATACATATGATTGGCCAAGCTAAAGCTAATCTGGTTACTTAACTATGGTGTTAGGCCCATGCCTATTTAGATGGGAGCACTCTATTTTTTGGGTGTTCACAGGTTTCATAACATTACTAATCATAGTTCTGAGGTGATTGCTCATGTGATGTGATTTGGACTGTTCCCTAGTATTATGATTCTTCTTGAGGCAAGATTGCAAACTATGGTGGCAGATTCGTGAGAATCCGCAGTGGCTAGGATAAAAACCTTAATGACTAAAAATAAATATGTGGGTGCTTTGAATTCTAAATGGTGATATAATACATGTTTATCCAACATTTCAATTAAAACTATTGTAGCAGTTCAAATATGACATTGGATTATTCCCCAATGATATGAATCTCTTCATTGAGGCAAGATTGCAAACTGTGGTGGCATATTGGTGAGCGTTTGTAGTGGCCAGGATAGTAACCTTATTAAATGAATAAATGTGTGGATATTAATGTAATAGTTTAAATGGGCCATTTAGAGAAGCAACGTATGAATTAGATTTATTATTTTTATTTTTAAAAGTGACATTAGTCTGACTCATACATTTCTTAAAATGAATATATTATTTAACTCTTTTTACAAGACTTTGGTATGAATTCAGGCTAAAAGTACTAAATTTGTCTCAAACAATGTTTATTAAAACCGAGGTTCAAGTCTTTTTGGACATTTACTCCTTGATCAAGTATTTTTTGTTGTTCACTTAGAAGACGTTTTATGTTTGGTACATGGTTTCACGGTTGTTTGGAGAGTCAGTTACAATATAAGGTTTGTTGACACTTAGCAGATGGTATTGCTATGTTTTATAAGTCAAGGAGAAGGAGGTCATTAAGAGATATGTCTCCTCCAAGTTTGTTTGGAGATGGAAATTATAGAATTGAGTATGAAAAGATAGGCAAAATTTTCCATTCATCAATTCTCTTATAACTATATTCTATGTGCATTTACATCTTCCTAATATAGCATCAGATTAAGCAATTGGAAGAAATATCTCTATTTTGACGAGCTTTCATTTTTTCATAGTTTTTTTCTTCCTCTGTGCTCATAAATTAGTAATTTTTTTTTAACGAAGTAACAAATGTTATGTCTTTCATATTTTTCATAGTCGTGTCATGTAGACTTTGTGCTTTGCTATCTCTCTTCCTCTTGAACCGGATTAGGTTACATTATGGTATGAATTTTGACAACAGAATATGATTTAATTTTTAATGGAAAATTTATCAAGCTAAAATAGATTTTTGGTATGCTCTCACAATATTGCATATGATTTAAAACAGTATATATATATATATATATATATATATATATATATATATATATATATATATATATATATTTTTAAAAACAACTTGATACATATAACATGTCTGCCTCAATAGAAGGCAATAATAGTTATACCAACACAATTATCTATAGTTTATTCTTACCTTCAAATCATTCTTATACATATTTCCCATAAGGACTTGGTGTTTTGTGCCCTTATTTAGTTTTAGTCTTGTGTTTTTAAAATTTTAAGTGGATACGTTTTTGGAATTAGTTTATATTATTTGTTAATTCTTTTAATATTTTTATAATATAAGTTTAGATATATGTATTTTTTTAAATTTTCCTGTATGGTTTAAGTTACTTGTCTTTTTAGTATGTTATGCTATATTTAGTTGAGTATTATTTTTATGTTTTTGGATTTTTTTGGGTATTTAATAGTTGTCACTGAATGTATTGATAGTGTTTATTTTAGTTTTTCAAAAGTATTAAATAAGCATATGTTAAAAGGTTAGATATTAATAAATCATGTACAATTGTATTCAATCTAATAATTTTCCATTTTTTAATAAGGAATGAATTATCATCAAATTTGATAACTATTTTTTAGGAGGGTGGTTCATATTGACCAATGCAAGCACTAAAAGGGGGATGGTAAGAATTATTACTCCATTATATGTTTCTAGGAAGTAGTTAAAAATATGTTTATGTGCATGCATATGTGCGCATGTGTGCATGCTTCTCTGTGTGTGTGTGTGTGTGTGTGTGTGTGTGTGTGTGTGTGTGTGTGAGAGAGAGAGAGAGAGAGAGAGAGAGAGAGAGAGAGAGAGAGAGAGAGAGAGAGAGAGAGAGAGAGAGAGAGAGAGAGAGAGAGAGAGAGAGAGAGAGAGAGAGAGAGAGAGATTAATTACATGTAAGTTATATTAACAACTCACACAAAATATAAGTATTTTGAGTGATTAGATGTGAGATATTCTAGGGAGAAGAATAAAGGTTGTTGAACAACCCACCTAGATTAGTGTTAGATTTTATGGAGATAAACATGTATCCTTTTTAATTGAATGACTGATTGACTAATAATTATGTAACTAATATTTATGTGTTCAAACTTTAGCTCTACCATACTGTTGGATATTTCCTAGATATTTTTATTTCTCAATAATTATAGTATCATTCTCAAATGCCTTAAATGTTATTAAATACCCTTACTGAATATAAAAAATTCATCAAAACACACCACTACAAACTTACCAATATAATCTCATAACACAATGTTCATCATCCTTGTAAACATGTTTCGTGTATTGGATAATCTAAATGACATCACCATCCACTCATATAAACCATCTCTGGTATTGAATATTGTCTTCTATTCATCTCCTAATCAAATCTAAATTTGATAATGCTCTCTTCATAGATCAATCTTACTAATAGTATTGTAGCTTCTAAAAGTACATCCATCATGTCATCTAGGTGGGGTATAGGAACTTTGTATTTGATGGTGATATTTTAATTATTCTACCATATATATACATCCTCAATATTCCATCATTATTGGGAGTTAGCAATGTAAGAATAACATATAACCTCATGCCCCTCCTTAATATACCAAGTTTTTCACTAACCCAATCACCTATCTATCCAACTTTGCATGTTCTATTTGGTTCATCCTATAAGCTCCTTGATTAAGTACAACTAATCTTGGAATTACATCAATATGATTTTGAATGCCTCTATTTTGTGGTAACCCATTTCGAAACTCATAAGTTATGACATTAGCTTAATATTCCAGCACATTTTTTTCCTATGCTGGCATTTATACATCTTGTGCTACTTTATTTATAATTAATGTATAAAAAAATCATGTCATGTTCAACTCCTTCATAAATTATTTTGTGGATAACATTTTTTATGCCTACCCTTCTTCCTTAAGAGGTAATTAAACTATCCTTGAACCATCCTTTAAAAAAGTGTATGTGTTTTTCTCTCCATCATGGATTACTTTACTATACTATTTCCATGGCCTTCCAAACAAGACATCATATGCATCTATTGAGATAACATCACACCATATTTGATCTCGATCAATATTTCTTATGGAAAACTTGATTAAACACATCTTATCAATTGTAACTTCATTTCCTTTTTTAAGTAAAGAAATATGGTAAGGATGAAAATGTTGCTCATAATATATAACTAGTTTCTCTAGTGTTTCTTTAAAAATCATGTTTTTACAGCTTCCACCATCAATAATAACCTTGTAATATACATTTTTTCCTAAAGTTCTCCTTGTTCATAAAATATTTGTATGAAGCCATGATTCAACATTGCCTTTATCTTATGAAAAACTTGATTAAATACATCTTATTAATATTAACTTAATTTTTTTTTTTAACCAAGAAATATGGTAAGGATGAGGACGCTTCTCATAATATAAACCTAGTTTCTCTACTGTTTCCTTAGAAACCATGTTATCAAAACTTCCACTATCTATAATAACCTTACATATCTTTTCACCTTAAATTCATCTTATTTAGAAAATATTTATATGAAGTCATGATTCACCATTGTCTTTATCTTACACGTGATTTTTCATTGGATAAATCATTGCTCTTATCATCATAAAAATATCTTGAACTAAATTTTCTATAAATTTTGAGTTTTGTTCTTCAACCACAACCGCAACAAAATTTTATTTTGGATACTCATCTTACCTCTTATCTTGTGCAAGATAATTGGGAAACTCAAATGCTCTATGCCATTCTTCACACATATATAGAAAATTATAGGTGATTCTATGGATTTCCATCATATACCACCACCATAACCTGTGGCTCTCTAAAATCCTTTTCCTATTTTTAGAGTTTGAAATTTTTATCTAGTATCTTATTTTTTCATTCACCCCACATGATGTTTCTCCTCTTATGGGATTAAATCCACCTCATTACATTAATGGAGATTATGGTCATCTTGTCAACCCAAGATATCTCTAAAAATACTATCTTCATTACATCTCTTTTGCCTTCAAATCTAGTTGATAGGAATCTTCCATGCTATTGATTCTATGCATGTTTAATTCATCCTGAATATAAAACTTCAAAATATTAACATACCTTGGAACCATTTATTCCTAAATTTATTCATCCTCCACTTGAATGTAAAATTATAAAATTCATCTATGTGTCTTTCTACATTATACTCTTTTTGCCTCAAGTTATCAAACATTTTGTAGAAGGTTTATGCATAATCCAAAGGGACAAAATATTATTTCAGTGTATTTTCCATCTTACTCTAGGTCTTGATATTTTAGTTACATTTCCTTTCTCTTTACTTCTATAAATGATCCTACCATATCACGGCATGACCCTTCAATTTGGTACATACAAATTTTACTTTATTATCTTTTGTTAGATTCTTCCACTGTTAGAATACATTAATTCACCTATGTTTGTAAATGTGGTTTGTTATTCTATAAAAAAAATCATCATCATGCCTAGAGTCTCAGATGAGGTATAACCCCATACCCGCAATGCCACTACAACTAAGGATGCTTTGGATAAGATTTAAATTATGTATGAAGTAAAGAATCAAAATAGGATTCTTCATCTCTGGAGCTAGCTCCTTCACTAAAGTTGAAATTAGAGGAAAAATTTGAGGCTTTTTTAATAGAGTTACAACCTTGTGGGGTTTTCTTGAAGCATTAGGAGACCCTGTGAATGTTAAATATTTGGTTCCCATTGTTCTAAGAGCTCTACCCCTTGCATACAAAATCTATATGACCACATTGACTGTCAAGATTCAAAAACAAACCTTTGTTAAGATGGTTAACATGTTGCAACAAGAAGAATACATATAGATTATAGAGGAACCTGATGACAAGCATGCACTTGCCTCCTCTCAAAAAATTAAGAAACCAATGAAGGGATCTAAATAGAATCCTAAATATAACAAACAACAAAATAAATATGGGAACAAACCCCATTCATAGAAGGTCTATCTTATTTGTGGAAAGATAGGTCATAAACTAAAATAATGCTAGTATAATAAATTCACACAAAGATCATCCAACAAGAAATCCACTTCATAGAATTCACCTTAGTCATCAAATTCAAAACCCCATTCCAAACATTATAGGAAGAAGAAACAATAACATGGGAATATTATTGAGGATGATCATTCTTTAGAAGATGATCATGTCTTTACCACACAGACACATGAGGAACCTTGTTCTTCAAATTCTATCGAGTATGTTGATTATGGTGCCACAAGGTACATGACAGGATAAAAAGAATGGTTTTCCACTTTACACTAATCAAATTCTCAATAAAATGTCTATCTTGATGATGATTCATCATACACTATTAATGGTAGAGGTGATGTTTCTTTACAACTTGGCCACAGAACTACCAAAATCATAGATGTCCTATATGTAATAAGACTTAATAAGAACTTGTTGTTTGTCAATCAACTTCTTGATAACAATATCAAAGTTAAATTTTATCACAAAGATGGTAAATGTTTTTTCCTTATCAATAACAACTCAAGAGGATTTAAAACTATTGCACGAGCTTCAAATATAGGCAAAATGTTTTAGATTGATTTTGTAAATAAAGATCATCAAGCACTTATTGTAAATAGTATAGATAAATCTTAGCTATGGCACATAAGATATGGTCATTTGAGTTATGGTTATTTGATTGCATTAAGAAAAAAAATATGGTTATAGGTCTTCCCACACTCAAACAATCTTATGATATTTGTCCCAATTGCTTAGCTAGTAAACAATGCAGAATTCCTTTTGGTAAAAGTGAATATCAGTCTCTACATCCACTTGATCTAATTCACACCAATATATGTGGACCTTTGAATAATAACCACAAAGGATTCAAGTATTTTCAACTCTTTATTGATGATCATTCTCACAAAATATGGGTTTCATTGTTAAGGTCTAAAGATCAAGCTTTTCAAGACTTCAAAGAATTCAATGCCTCTATTAAAAATGAAACTAATCATAAAATCAAGGCCCTCCACTTAGATTTTGGGGGAGAATACACTAGTAAAATTTCCATTGCATACCTTACATCACATGTAACACATCACCAATACACTATTCCTTACACACCACAATAAAATGGTGCTATAAAAAGATGTAACTATGTCATTCTAGAGATGTTTTAAATTATGTTTAAGGATGCACACCTACCTCATTCATATTGGGAAGAATCATATCTAACAGTTGTGTACCTATTGAATAGGTCACCCACCAAAGCTCTTGATGAAATAACACCACAAGAAGTATGGACTGGGAAAAATATGAAAGTCTCTCATCTTCGAGTTTTTGGTTGCAAAGCATACATGCATATCTAAAATAAGAAAAGAAATAAATTGGATAAAAAACTAAGGAATGTATATTTGTGAGATAAAGTAAAGAGTCAAAAGCATATCAACTCCTTAATCCAGAAACTATGAAGATTCTTTTTAACAAGGATGTAGTATTTGATGAAAAAGGTGAAATCAATACATCTTCCACACATACATCTAATATAGGAACCATACCTTTAATATTTCTAGATGAAAATAATGGTGAATGTCAATTAGAAGATCTAGAACCACCTACAACTGTTCAACATATGCATAAATGGTATATGAGTATAATTCAAGATGTAAAACTAGATGGACCTCTAAACACTTCATCTATAGGACTGAGGACTCATAGGATGGCTCGTCAAGAGGTAAATTTAGCCTTAATGAGAATAGTTGTAGAAACATTTGAGCACTCTACAGTCCATGAAGCCCTAGAGTCCAAACCTTGGAAAGATGCGATGGATGTAGAATTTTAGTCTCTCATGAAGAATGACATGTGGTATCTTATTGATCTTCCACTAGGGAAGAAACTTATCAGTTTCAATTGGGTATTTAAGACCATTATGATGCATATGGAAGTATAGACAAGAATGAGGCAAGACTCCTAACAAAAGGTTATGCTAAAAAAAGGTATAGACTACGAGGAGACTTTTGCTCCTATAGCTAAGATAAAGATAATCAAAATGATATTTGCAATGGCTACACCGTTTGGTTAGAACATTCATCAGATGGATGTCAAAAGTGCCTTCTTAAATGGAGATCTATAGGAAGAGGTCTATATGACTCAACCAGAGGGTTATGTCACACTAGGGCAAGAGCAAAAAGTGTCCAAACTCATAAAATCTCGGTATGGTATCAAACAGGGTCTTAAAGCTTATTATATAAAAATTGATGAGCATCTCATGGAGCATGAATTTCAAAGGAATCCATATGATCTTAATCTCTACCTCAAAAATCAAGGAGGGGAGACTATTATTATTGTTGTTTATGTTGATGATCTAGTCATCATTGGTAGCTTAATGAAGATAATTGATGAAACAAAGAGTTATCTTAATCGATCATTTGACATGATAGATCTCAGGTTACTACACCATTATCTTGGATTGGAAGTATGGAAAAAGGGCATGACATATTCATGTCTGAGATGAATTACACCAAGACATTATTCAAGAGTTTTTGAATGATGGATTGCAAACCAATGGCTAGACCCATAGAGACAAGACTTCAGTTGTCTTGCTTAGATCCATCACTGTCAGTAGATGCCACCCTTTATCATTAATTAATTGGGAGTCTCATCTACCTTACATAGACTAGGCCAGATATTAGTTATGATGTCAGCTATCTTTCACAGTTCATTTAGGAGACAACAATGAGCCATTATAAATCAACTAAGTTGGTATTTATATATATTTAAGTAACAATGCATTACGGCCTAGCATACAAGAATAATGATAATTTATTCTTAAATTGATACACTGACGTAGATCATGTAGGTTTAAATGATGATATAAAATCCACTTCTAGGTTTGTATTCTTTCTTGGATCTAGTCCAATCTCATGGGGGAGTAAGAATTAAAACTTTATTTATCATTATTTTACTGAGGCATAATATCATGCTACAGGAGGAGCCATCTACAAGGTCATATGGTTATGTCGCATTCTAGCAAGATTAGGAGTTTGATAGACTCAAAAAATAATTATAAACTATGGCAATCAGGGTTTTCTTAAACTTATTCACAATCCAGTGTTTCATGAACACATGAAGCACATTGAAGTTCAAGTCCATTTCATACATGAACTTGTTCAAAAAGATAATATACAACTCTAATTTTACCCCACTCAAGATCAATGTGCAGATGTCTTCATGAAGTCACTTGCATGTGATAAGTTTGAGTCATTCAGAAGTTCTCTCTCTTGTACTCTCCAAACTATGATGAATTAAGGGGGAGAATGTTATAATAAATTAATTCACCTGTGTTTGTAAATGTGGTTCGCTATCCTATAAAACAAATCATGTATCATATAGATTATTTTTTAGACTAAGTTAAGGTTTTTAATATGCTAGGATATTATTTATTATCTTTAGAATATTAGCTCATCCTATTTTATAGGACTATTATGATCATATTTAGGGTTATATATACATCCATGTATTTGGTTTTTTAATAACTTAAATTAAATATATTGATTTCATGCTCAGATTCACTCAAAATGATTTTACACACTATTTAACTAGTTTATTAGTGTCTTTGGTTTTAGACTACATCCATACTCTAAAATATTAATTTTTATTACTTCATTCTTTCAATCTAAAGACCTAATTAGTATTTGTTCAAATGTCTATGGCTCCTCTTTTTATTTTGTTGAATATCTACTTCCTACTCTCTTTCTTCATTTATGTCATCCACTCTTTGCCTTTTTATCTAACCTACAATAGCTATAGTAAACACTTCCACTATCCTCTACAAATCTTTTAGATTTTTATTCCTCGTTGCATAACATTATTGGCTTCCTCTTTCCATCTTGCTTAAATCTATTCTTCAAAATAGATTTTTATTCCAAATAAATTTGAAATGTAGGAAAAAATTACAAACAATATTATCTTCAATTTTATTCTTAGAGCTAAACCTTGATTTGATACAAAATATTTGGCCCAAGAGCAAAAACAACTCCAAAAAACAAAATAAAAATACAAAGAACATTCTTGAACAATAAAAAGATAATTCTCATTCTTTATTATCTTCCTAAAATAATACATAGATTATTTTATTAATGTATAACTTGTAGATAGAGTTTTT
Organism: Torreya grandis; assembly: GCA_037957365.1. Taxonomy (NCBI): domain Eukaryota; kingdom Viridiplantae; phylum Streptophyta; class Pinopsida; order Cupressales; family Taxaceae; genus Torreya; species Torreya grandis. The sequence continues at coordinate 349,666 of JARHVA010007240.1, read as the reverse complement.
ACGAAAAACTAAAATTCTATTAAAACAAAAATTAATCTTAGAGTTATCTAAGCTTATTATTTTTAGTATCTTTGAAAATAAACTATTTTGAATAAATTTTACATGCAAACTCAGATGGGACTATAGAGCTCTCTTATTCTCATATATATATCTAAAATAAGCTTAGAAGTGACATAACAACTAGTTCATACCTAGTCACAAAAACATTAAATCTAAAAAAAAAAATCTAAAAATAACAAAATTGTAAATGTAAAAGTAAATTTTTATCCTTTAGATGGTCAAGTTCAATTTTTTAAAAATATCAAAAATGTCGCCAAGTGGCTTGTGCAACTTACGACTACATTGAGTTCTTTAAAATATATATTTTTTCAAAAAGGCTTAAATGGGTTCCCAAATCAAAATTTATGGCTTATGTAAGGTATACTCCTACATCAAACATCTTATAAAACTCAATATGATGGAAAATCATCTTTAATCAATCCATCATGTTAAAACAAAGATTGTATTTTAATATTATAATATTGCCACATAACATAAATACCTTGGACATAACTTTATATAATATTCGAAGAATTTATATATAAATTCAAAGAGAAGCTAATAGAAAACATATACAAAGAAATTGACATGTACAACATTATCCATAGCTATGTCTTAGAGCTTAACGACTCTTATAAGTGTAAAAGAAAATCAAGCAATGTATTAGAGGAGAGGTTTTTTGAGAGAGGTTGAGGGACATATTTAATAAATCATTTCAATTTTTTTGACAAAGACAACCATAATTAGAATATACAATATAATAATAGAAATGCAAAAAATATAGATTTATATAAAATTACAAGGTCACTTACCATGTTTATAAATATGTAATTTGTTTTCAATTATTTGACAATGAAAAAGTGTACCTAACATGGAATGTATCAATTTCTCCATCTAAAAATTAATTACATTTGTTTAAAAAATTAAAAATAAAATGTAGTCATATGGTAGAACTTATACCTTACAACCCAAATATAAGTGGTGATCATTGTTGTTTGTGAAGAAATGAATGTGACATGTAGATAATTACATAATTGAATTTTTCAATTACAATTATGTAGATGCTAGAATATATATACATAAATTAATAATAACATCAATAATATATTAGAATCTATAAAAATAATTTTGAAAAATAATAACTACCAATTGTAAATGATTCAAAATCTAACCAAAGTAAAGAAGACATAATATCAATACAAACAAACATAAATGTTCATGTTTGAATCCAATGAACTGAAAAATAATGCATTAAACAACTTTTAAAAATAGAAGTGCATGAATTAGTGTCAATAATAATAATCTATTCAAATTTTCAATAACAATAATTCGATGAAATCTACAAAAGAAAAACTGAAAGCAATATACATTTTTTTCTCAAAATATAAAGACATGCTTATACACTATATTTGAACATCTTTTAATAATTCCTAAATAAAATATTCAATATAAATCTTGATAATATCAATAAATATTTAATTTAAAAGTTCAAATTTAATGATTAAAAAGATATTTAAAAAAATAAAAAATTGGGAAAGGCTTCTTTTCTTCTCCTCCTTTCTTTTTCTTTCTTTCTCTTTTTGGGAGGAGAGGGGGAGGGCAATGGGAGGTGTTTGGGGTCAAACTCACTTTTATAAAGCCCCGAACATAAAACGGTTAAATAATTTTTTTAATATATAAAATATAAATATATGAATTATATATATTTTTAAGAATAGTTCCAAATTGTAATTAAATATTTTTTACAAATCTATAACATTAAATTGTTTATCCTTTTCGATTAAGAACACACGTGGTAACGTCATCGCTGAGGGGATTAATGAGTCAAAGCTGTACCAACTCTTCACTGTAAATTATAGTTTGAAATTTAATCACTGGGCGTTATTTGGTCCACTTAATGGACTATCATATGAAAATTTTGGAACCTAATGCATCTAACGGAAACAAATAATAAAACAACTAAAGCTATAGTTGTACAGGAGTGCGATGTCTCTTCTAATTGACTACTACAGAGCGACAATTGGTTCTGATCTGCCCTCGGGTGCCCGTGACGGGACTGATGTTGCCCATCTTAAGCACTGATTTCACAAATTGTAGTAGAAACACCTCCTCCTGTGCTGCATATAATTTCACCGTCTCCATTGTTTTTCCTTGCCCTCTGGTAAACAACACCTCGTCTGAATTCAGCAGTCCTTTGTCGCTCACCAATAGCTTGAAATAGTAGTTGTCAAATTTGGTAGGACTCACAGCATCCAACGGCGACAAATTGTTATCTCCTCCCGATCTTGGACAGACGGATTTCAGTTTATTATAATAACTCTTTTCAATGGTGTAGTCGGGCTGCCCGTTGCCGCTCTGATTGTAGAGCCTCTGTCGGAAGCTTGTGCACCGAGATTGACCGATGGTGTGACCGCCTGCATAAAATATATATTGTTGTTACCGTTCAGCTGAAGAAACCAATTATACAAATAGTAAGTAGAAGAATATATTACCTGAGAGTGCCACCAAGTCCACTTCATCCAGACCCTGGCGTTTAAACTTGGTGATAAGAGTTTGGAGGGTTGAATTTGGAGCGGGGATGTTATTGTTCGATCCTTGCAAACTTGCAGTGGTGGAATCCCTCCTTCCCAACACAACTTCGAAATCTGGACCTCCACTCTGTGTCGTATAACTAGTGTTTAACATAAATATTTACCCATTGACAATAATAGATTGAGGATAAGATTTATTACCAGCACCACAGAATCACGAGCCGCGATGGTAAGAATATCAGCGCAGGACACAGTTCGCGGGCACGCCATCTCCAACTCGCTTTTTATCTGGTCGACCACGTCGAATCCTCTGGCCGAATTTCTGTTTGGATTTGATCGCTTTTCGCTGACAATGTTGGCACTGTCGTCCAGAAGCAGTGACGCATCACACCCCTGCATTAATACATAGGTCTCATTGTTAATGTGTCATGACATTCATATTATTAAATCTAGTGATGGTGAGTGGTGAGAACTGAGTACCTGTACAAAGCAGTCGTGGAATTGAAGACGGAGCAAAGACGCCGCCATTCTGGCTTCTCTCATCACGGCCTTCTCCACAACCGTCTTCACAATATGCTCAGCCATGGGACATGACTTCTCGTAGAAATGTGGACTCAAATTCGAACTTACAGGATGTGTGGATGACAAGGTGAATGCAAGCATTAAACACAAATTAGCGAGAAGAAAACTTATCGACCCCATACTGCCTCTTCTCCTCGACTAGAGCGTTTGATTATCTGAAGGGTGCAATCACCATTCTTATGTAGCAGACTTATAGGAGTATTCCACCTAACTAACTAAAATAATCGAATGAAAGTAACGGTAGTTCAACAACTCCAACTAAAATAGTACGCCGCGTTGATCGCCGAGAAGTAGCAATAACCTACAAAATGACTTTTTTATTTGTCTGAAAACACCACATTTGGACGTGTTTCTGGATCAATGGAGCCCCTTCTGAAACAAATAACCTGCTTTTCCAGACCAAATCATGCACTAAGCAGCTGCCGAATATTCCTACCTTATTTTGACACATTCAACGTTATCTGAAATTTGAAATTCTCTCCTTTCCATAATCTTCTTTAAAGACGCCATTGTCTCCCTACTGTGCATTTTAAATTTAAAAAGCAAGAAGATTGACATTTTTAAATCGGATCTTAAACAAATATAAACTTGTTGACAAACAAAGCCCGGTCCCATCAAGCTATAGCGAATTGTAGTCCTAGAAGAACGTGAACCTCGTTTGCGTGGAACAGCTGGAAAACAATGCGAGGTTTTTTTTGGCATTTCCAGAGGTCCTTATCGATGAAGGAGATAACCTTCAAATCAAAAATAGGTTTGTACGATGCTGATAAGAAGAAATCGCCCTAATTCTTAAACCAATGACGTTGAAAAGCCAAAACCATTGCCATTAGCGGCGATTGTAAACACCCGAAGACACCATTTGGTTGGTGGCGCCCGGTTTAAAAACTAAATTATACTAGTAGAGGCTTCAAAGGTGAGTTATTTTTGAAGGGATGTGAATTTTGTTTTTGTAAAGTGGGGTTTTGTAAAGTAAGGAAGTGTAATTAAGTATGATAGCTGATCTCATTTTAGTTTTTATATATGAAGAATCAAGGAACAATATTTTTATATTTTTGGTAGAGTCGATCGTGCAAATCGAGGTTATGTGTTTCTTTATACAGTGTGGCAATGTATTGTGTAGGGATGAGACATTTTGTTTCATGATGAGTTTGAGCAATGGTAAAGTAGTGGAGAAGGGAAAAGCCATACATAACGTGCAAGTGGTGAAATGTTTTAAGATGCATTGAGTGGTTATGATGATGGGAAACAATTGGGTAGTTTAGGGGTATCGTATATCGGAGTTTGATCCCAATTTGGATAAGGCGAATGCAAAGGTCAAATAGTCACGCAAGACAAGAAGCGAGTGTACGCCACCAAAGAGCTATAGCAAATTAAAATCACAAATGAGAATTGCACGAGACAAATCAAAATGGAGAAAGCCAAAATATTCATTAACTTTGGATCATAAATACAAAGGGAGAGAGGTACATATATAGGTGGGAGAGAGAGTGAAACCTCACATTCCAATGAATATAGGACTAATCTTCCCAAATAACCCAAATTGCCTCTAAGACCCTAAGCAAGTATAATGAACCATGTAGATAAAATCCATAGGATAAAAGTTTACACCAACACCTCCCTTTAAATTTAGCTTAGGTGGGCTGAAGAATTGGGTCTAGGCAACTAGGCTTGATTAGGTACCCAATACAAAGCAATCTCTCATAAAGTAGAGAAAAAAGAGAAAATCCTTAGAAAAAACTCCCCCCCTCGAAAGAGAGATATAAATGAAGTGAAGAGGCTAGAAGGCCCCCCTGAGGATGATGTTGCTGCTGATATAGTTTGCACCCCAAGAAGAGCTTGTAGATGAATTAACTTGCTCTCAATGAAGGGTTTGGTAAAGATATCTAAAAACTACTCTAAATACCAGCAAAATATCAAGTCAATGATGTAACAATGAATAAGCTCTTGGATAAAAGGCATATGAATCTCAATGTGTTTGGTCTATTGGTGCTGAGCTAGACTCTTGCATATCTATATGGTACTCTAATTATCATAATAGATGATGGTGGGTTGCCTGAAAGGAATGCCAAACTCAAATAGAATTCCCAGAAGCTAAATAGCCTCAGTAGTTGCATTAATAACTCCCCTCTACTCTGCCTCTATGAATGATATAGCAATAACATTTTGCTTCTATCTAAACCAACTAACGAGACTAGAACCCAAATAAACCTGAAGTGGACTTGTGATTTTGAGTATCGCCAACCCAATCTGAATATATAAAACTAACTAAGCCAACCTATGTGCCAAATATTTACTGAATCTTAAATCTATAAGAGCCCTAAATTTAGTGCAAGATCCTCTTAGTTGATTTTTAGTACAGGTCATGGGGTCATTGAATGAATTTGGAGACAAGTTTCACTGCATATGAAATATCGGGTTGGTATGAGTCAAATATATAAAGCTGCCAATAAGTTGTCGATATTGAGTGGCATCAACCAAAGGTGTAGAACAGTCAGCGTCAAGTTTGACTCATAACAAAAAGGGAGTCAAAGATGGCTTAAAATTAGCCATGTGAAACTAAGCCAAAATATCAAGAACATACTTGGGTTGCGTAAGTGAAATCCCTAAGTTAGATTGTGAAATCTTGATGCCAAGGAAGTAATGTAGAAGACCCAAGTCAAGCATGTCAAATCTATCTTGTAGAGCTATCTTCACCACTATAATAGTTGATGAGGAACTCCTGATGATCAAAAGATCATCAACATAAAGGACTAGTACTAGTAAAGAATCATCCTACCATAAAAAAGATACATTAGAGTCTGAATGACACTTGGTAAAACTTGAAGTAAGGAGGAAGGAGTGCATCTTGGCATACAAATCTCAAGGGGCATGTTTGAGGCCATAGATAGATTTCTTAAGTTTGCAAACTAAGCATGAATCTTGAACAAACCCAAGTAGATGTTCCATATAGTTCTCTTTCTTAAGGTCTTTGTGAAGAAAGACACTCTTCACATCCATCTGGTGTACATCCCAACCATGTGTTGTGGATATATTAGTGTGAGTCAGATCGAAGTCATCTTTGTAGCAGGTGTTAAGGTCTTTAAGTAGTCAAAGGCAGCTACCTATGAAAAACCCTTTGCAACCAATTGTGCCTTATACTTATCAATCAACCCATCTGCTACAATCTTGGTCTGATGTATCCACCTACATCAAACCATCTTCCTTTCCTTAGGAAGTAAAGTCAAATCCCTAGTGTGATTTTTGATCAAGGAAGAATATTCTTCCTACATAACACTATCCCACTGAGGTATCTTTGAAGCCTCTCAAAATGTCTATGGATCTAAAACTAGAGAAAATAAATCATGTGGACCAATCTGATAATCTATTTGAGTACATATGTCATCTATTGGATCCCATTCCCAAGTTCCTACACTCAAAGTGTCTACTTGGCCTAAAGGTGACCGAATGCGAGTGAGTCAGGTGATGACTCATCCTCTAAAACATGACTTGAGGTGGATGTAGAAGATTCCCCGTCACTACCCTTACTATCATAACTAGAAGAAGAAGACCCTAGATCAAGAACCTACTCTGGATGATCCAAGTCATAAGAAGAATCATCAAGTTTAATTGAATCCAATTAAAGAGAAGAAGTGTCATGTGTTTAGTCTATGGGACTCGCCTGAAAGTAAACACTTCTCTATTTGAAAAAATCATGTGTGGTTGGATGTATAAGGTGATACCCCTTAACACCACCTAGATAACCTATAAAGATACAAGGCTTGAACTAAGGTTCCATAGCTTTGTGTATGTTCTTGGGTATACATGTGATAGCTGTATATATGAAAATCATAAAGTGCACAATATCAGGTTTCCTTCCATGCCAATATTTAAAGGGTGTTGTGTCTTTCAAAGATTTGTGAGGAACCCTATTCTAAATATAACAAGCACAATTAATGGCTTTGGCCCAATACTTAGGTGCCAAGGACATAGAGTGAATCATACAACTAACCATCTCTTTCAAAGATCAGTTCTTGCATTATGTAACTCCATTCTGTGATGTATTATAAGAAACTATCCATTCCAAATCAATCCCCTCTGTGGTGTAAACCTACTCAAATATGTTGCTAACATATTCATCTCCAGTGTTAGCTAAAATAACCTCGATGGATTTATTAGATTATTTATAAACAAGTACCTTTAAGTCTTGAAAATATTCAAACACTTCACACTTTTGCTTTAGAAAGTAGACCCATGTATATCTCAATAAATCATCAATGCAAGTGAGAATGCACTTATCCCTTGTAAAAGATAGAATAGGAAAAGGCCCAAATACATCATTGTGTACTAACTCCAATGCTTGTGAAGCACTCCAAGCTTTGCCCTTGTAAAATTTTACTTCCAAATGCTTTCCAAATGATCATCCCTCATAAATTTATTTAGAGAATTAGACTCGAAGCAGGCCTATGAACATGTCATTTTTGCTAAGTTTTTCAAGCTAGTGGTAGTTAAGGTGGCCAAACTGCTCATGCCATAATTTTTTAACTCCATATGAATGATTCAAAAAAAAAAAATTGAAGAAGAATCAGGCGCAAAATATGAGAAGGTTTATAACCTAGCTTGGTAATCTGGCCAACCCACTACCACTATAGTATCATTATGCAACCCCCTGATGATAACTAAATCTAGTAAAAAATCAACCCTCATGCCTTTTATGATATGAGTGATTTGATACACTAATAGGAGATTTTTTGAAAGGTAAGGGACACTTAGAACATTATTGAATGTTTCTCCTTCCATTTCAATATAACCTCTTCTTGCAATAGGTACAAAAGTGTCATCACCCAAACTGATAGAAGACATGCTACAAGGCTCTAAAGAAGAAAAATCAACTAGTAAAGAGCTCATGTGGTGAAAATCACCCAAGTCAATGAACCATGAATATGTTAAATTTGAAACTACTACAATATCCTTGCCCTTTTCTTTCTCTTTCCTCTTTCCTTTTGGCTTAGTAGAATTTTGGGTAGATGAATTCCACTTGATGGACTTAGGAACACCTTTGTTTTTCTTCTCTAAGAGATGAGTTTGTTGGAAGCACAATGACTAAGAGGTGGGGTGAATCAATATTAAAAATATTTCATTCAATTACACTTAATTAATAATGTACCATTCAAACAAACATATAGATCTAGCAAGCATAAGTAACTATCCTTATAACCATGAAACTCAAGAACATATCACATATGTGGGAAACCCTTAAGGGGAAGAAAACCCACTAATATCTATAAATTTACTATAGTCCTATAAGGTTAAAAACAAATTTGTTTAATCACCAACTCCACAAGTAGCACCAATCCTAACTAGCCAAGCATGCACTTGACTTGTGTGTGTGTGTGTGTGTGTGTGTGTGTGTGTGTGTGGGTGTGTGGGTGTGTGCGTGCGCGCGTGCGTGCATGTGTGTGCATGCGTGCATGAACATATCAAAACATAGAACCAAGGATCTTATGAAATGAATTTACTAATAAATGCTACATATTAATATCATTTAATTATTATATATTATTATAATATATATTTTAATATTATAATTATATATAATATAATATATCTTATTAATAATATATGTAATAAATTATATAATATACATATTATTTGTGTGTGTGCGTGTGTGCACATATCAAAACAGAGAACCAAGGATCTTATGAAATGAATTTACTAATAAATGCTACATATTAATATCATTTAATTATTATATATTATTATAATATATATTTTAATATTATAATTATATATAATATAATATATCTTATTAATAATATATGTAATAAATTATATAATATACATATTATTGTTATTATAATATTAAAATAATGTAATATAACTATATATTATGTTTTTATTATAATTTTTTTATTATGGGTAAAGGGTGGGATTTTATTTTTAAATTAGGGACCCTAAATAAAATAAACACGCATGCAAGGCCTAATAAGCCAAATATTATAAAATGCATGATAAGACTACAACATGAAATAGAACAATAAACAAAGATAACTAAAAAATAGTTGTCAATGTCCCACTAAAATCACTTAACATTTGAGATCAAAGGGTCAAAATCAATGAATCCATCCTCCTTTTACCATTATAACTGATGTTAAGCTACTGCTAAAGCTCCTCCCTAGCTTCATTTTTGTCATTCAATAAACCAAAAATAACATCTATCATCCTTTCATATTATTTTCTTTTCCATATCTAAGGATCATATTGGAAGGTTCAATGATATTTTTTCCATGTCCTTTTGTCTTGATGACAACCATGGTCCATTCTCTACCATCCCCTTCATTTGGATAAATAGGAATGGTAATATTAAAAGAATTAACTGATTGAGATTTTTATGGTATATCTATTGGCTAAAAATATACATTAGGTTCACAATTAAATTTTGTTTCCCAAAATAATTTATCACATTCAATTGGCCCTAGCAAGATATTCTCCTTGTAGGGAACCTCTTCCCTCAGACCCTAAGGAGTCTTAGGTACTTCACTAGATCAATCAGAATCCACATTAACCATATCATTAAGTTTTAAAAGGGCATCCATCCACTAAAGGAAAACACTCTTCTTCTTATATAAATTTCAACTTGAATCCAAATTTCATGTAGTGAAACATACCCTACATAAAAAGGACAATCCCTCATTATTGAGAGACTATTTCTAGGTTCTATCCTTAATCTTAAGCTCAGTAAACTTAGGTATATCCATAGAATAATATAGATTAACAAGAATTCTAGCATATGTGGTATAGAACAATTTGTAAGAAATAAAGTCTACTTTCAGAAAATCTCCTAAATAATTTCCAATAGATTTAAATCAGAATGAAGTCCAAAACTAAAGTGGTAACTAAGGTAACCTTACCCATATCGGTCTGACATTAAAAATTTTTGTGAGAGGGTTAAAATCGAGAAAACAAGTTTTGAATAATAGCATGTTCTATTCCCAACTCCATATTTTGTCCCTGAAGACCACCTCATGATCCTCAATACTATTGAAGATAACAATAAAAAAGCCCCTTGTAGATGGTAAAATTACTAGCTAGCCCCTCATGAGAGGATTCTAGTCCTCTATGATCTAGACATTAAGATCCTTGAGAGAAGGCCAAAAACTATGGAAATAACATATCATCCTAGATTTAACTAAGACTTTCTCCTGCTTCAAAATTTTTGTAAGATTTTCACTGCAAAGCAAATTGAAGGGATATATTTAGTAGATTTTAGAGGTTTACCCTACCTCTTTCTAACATCATGTTCAGCAACAAGACTCTTAGTTGTTTCTACATATTAGGGTCACTTAGTCTCCTTTTTAATATCCCCATTTAAAATGATCTTCCCCCAATCCAAATCTAAAACATTTTTTCCAGGGAAAATCCCTTTAGACTTAATGAAAGGATTTGGTAAAAATGAGATCCCCACACTGCACTTATGCTCACTTCCAAATTGCTTTGCCACCACAACCTTTTTCTAGATAAATGTGGACATTGCAAAGACCCTACTTGAACATAGCATGATCTTCCCCTTCCCCCTTCGACAATTCAAATTGAAAATCCTTTATTCTATTTGTCACTCTATCCCATAAGTTATTCTCTACCATTATGATAGTAATCACTCCATCAAATTGATGAAACCTTAAATTTGTGTCAATTTATCCAGAGTAAATGAAACAAATTCTTGATCTTTTTTGTCTAACCTTTTAGTAAATGTATCTTATAGATGTTTTTACTATAATAATTAAATATAGATATTATTTTTTTAATATATTTATAATTATAATATAAATATATATTATATAATAATCTATAATATAATTAAATATTATATATTGTAATGGGTAAGTGCACAAAGTTGTGGAACAAAAAGGGGCCTACTCATGGACATGTTTTTCTTGAACTTTTAGAAATTTGAACTTCTATAGATAATTTGAGATATTTACACTCCAAATTTGAAGATGGTGTAATAACATGAAATTTATCATTTAAAGTCTAGTCTTTAAAATACTATTTAAAAAAATATGGTTAAGTATAACTAGGTCAAACATATAAAATTTGAAGATGAGCTCCCATTTTTTCTAAGAAAATAAAGAAGATAGATGGTCATGTAGTGCACCATTTTTTTAGCAGAGTTTCATAATTTTTGAAACCCTTTGGTGAATATTTATAAAAGATCTTCTAGTTTTTTTACCAGTATGTTTTATATTTTTGAATGAATACTTTTTTTTTTATGAATTTTTCAACTAAATAGATTCTCAAAACTAACCAAAAAATGGAAAGCAAGCCGTGTAGAATGCCTAACTACCTAAAAAAAATGAAAAAATAATTTTTTGAATCTATGTCTAATTAGCCCTATTTTGTGAGAATATAAGTTGTTATGTAGTTGGACAAATGAAAAATAAATTATATGAACATGTATAGGCATGTATATTTGTGGCATATAGTGGCCTAAAAAAGGCATAGTTATAAATCAACATAGTTTGAAACCTTAAGTTAGTCCAAATTTTATAAAAATCATATTTTTGGAAAGAGGAGAGCATTCTCATTGCAAAGGAATTAAGTTTTCAAATTTTACCACTGAAATTTGTAGTGTATTTGGCAATCAAAGTTGAATTTTGTTATTTTATATCAAAACTCTCAAACTTGACTGTAGAGTGACAAGACCAAGCCTTTGACTCAGGAATCCAATCCATTCCCAATCCAAAAGGCTTGGTGTATAAATTAAAATTTAAATAGTGTGATCATGTTATATCTTCATAACACCCAAAAACACAAATTTGTTCTTGACCTCAAATTTTATATATGTTCTTATATCTTCTTCATCTCCCTAATAGTGTTGTTTTTTCATGTGATATGGGAAAGGTACCTAACCTTTGATAGTGAATTGAGGTGTTTTGGTATCACACTAAAATTCAAAAAAAAAATGGTAATTTTAATGGGTTGATTTGATTACTTATAATTACTTGTTTGTAAGGTGAAAGTCATTATACATTTTATGATATAATTGATTTTATCATGGGATGCCATAAAATGCATTTTTAAACCTATGGCCAAAACAAAGCCTTCATAGTACCAATCTAGTTGTGCATTTAAAGTAAATTGGGGCTATTTTGGGCCCCTTCAACCTAATTTCATGACTATAAAATGTGATTTCAGGGTTGATCAGCTCCAATTTCATTAGCTTGATTGAAGAAAAGAAAAAATATTTATTTATGCAAGTTTTACATGTATATAATGTGGTTTTGGGCTCAATAAACTTGAATGTCATCAGTTAATAAATGTAATTGTTAACTAATTCAATTATGGAGGTAATTAGGGTTAAAATTAACCACATGAACCTATTTTATATTTTATATGATGTGATTTGGAGTGAAATTAACCCTAATGTCATGTAAACTATAATTAACCAAAGAGTTGATTCATTTAATCGAGGAGAAATTTGAGGCCAATTTGAACCCCTTCAAGAGGAAGATATTATTTTTAAAAAAATTAAGTTATACTCCATCATGAATTGATCTAATTAGTCAATTTTTGTAATTAAGGGAATGATTTGGGAAAAATTAAGCCCTTAAACCAAATTTATGGTTCATTTTATTATATAATGTATGCAATATGTATGGCTTAATTGACCCTACTTTGATTTTTAAAATTTCAAACATGAAGGCAATTGTCACAAATAGGTAAACAAGTAGCTCAAAATTTTTTAAAATTACCTTAGTGGTTGGACCCTATATCGGATACCTTAAACCCTAAACCATATACAATTTATCTTAAACCCTAATCCATAAGCCCTAAACTTTAAACCCTTTAAATTTTAGATGTTAAACCCTAAATTAGTCAATTTAGCCCCAATTAACATCCTTTATATAGTAATAATTAGGTTCACATGGATCAACTTGGGTAAAATCACATCACTCCTTACCATAATTGACTAATTGGCTCAATTTTCAATGATATGGAGGCTAATGGAACCCAAAATCACATTCTTTACTCATGGATCTAAGTTCAAGGAGCTCAAATTTATCCCAATTACCTTCATGATAATATCTATACCCTAAAAATTGTACCCTAATACCTAACTATAAACGATAAATACAAACACTTTGAACCTTGAACCAATCATTTAACCCAAATTAACATCATTAAACTAAGAATTAAGTTCAAAGGGCTCAATTTAGCCTAAATCATAGGATTGATTGCCCCATTTAACTAATTCACTTAATTTACATGATGACATGGGGTATAATGACAACCCATTTAAACACATTCTATGGTCATAAATAGGTCCAAGTGATTCAAATTATCCTTAATATCTTTATGATTGGACCCTGTGTATACTAAACCCTAATCCTTATAGGTCTTAAATCCTAAGAACTAAACCATAAACCATATACGCTATATTTTAAACCCTAAAAAAATTACTTTAGCACTTATTAACATCATTTAAAGTAATAATTAGGTATACATTACTTAGTTTGTCCTACATTACATTACTCACTATACTAATTGACTAATTGGATCAATCTATGATGATGTGAGGACTAATGGAGCCCAAAAACATAGTGGAACCTATGTACACCCTAAACCATATATATATTAAACCCTAAACCCTAAACATTATACCATAAATTATAAACCATAAGTTCCCTATTTATCAATCAATTTTCCCTAATTAACATCCTTTCTGGTAAGAATTAGGTTCAGATGGCATAAATTGATTAGATCTTATATACACCATTAAACCTAAACCCTATGCCATAATCCTTAATTCCTAAACCCTAAAACATAAATTATAATCCCTAAACCCTATCCATTAATGCCATAATCTATAATTCAGGCCAAAATGAGCCACATGAACTTATTTTAAATTATATATGGTCTAATTTGGAGTGAAATTAACCCTAATTTCATGTCATATATAATTAATGAAATATTTTATTCATTTAATCGAGGAGGCATTTGAGGTCAATTTGAACCCCTTCAAGAGTAAGATATGATTTAGGGAAAAATTAACTTTGATTCTATCATGAATCGATCAAATTAGTTAATTTGTTAAATTAGGGATATGATTTGGGAAAATTTGAGCACCTAAACCAAATTTATTTATCAACCTATTGTATAATGTATGTAACATGTATGGCTTAATTGACTATACTTTTATCATAAATTAAAACATGAAGGAAATTATCATAAATAGGTTTAAGTAGCTTAAATTTTATGTAATTACCTTAGCAATTGGACCCTATATCATATACCTTAAACCCTAAACCATAATAAATAAACCCCAAACACTTTAAAATGTAGACTGAAAACTCTAAACCAATCAATTTAACCCAAATTAACATTCTTTATAGTAATAATTAGGTTCACTTGGATCAACTTGGTCAAAATTGCATCACTGATTACTATAATTCACTAATTGTCTCAAATATATGATGATGTGGGGGTTAATTGATCCCAAAATCACATTCTTTACTCATAGATCTAGGTTTAAGGAGCACAAATTTGCTAAAATTTCCTTCATAATTGTACCTTATATACCCTAAAACGTATACCCTAAGCCCTAATCCCTAAACTCTAAACCATAAATATAAACTCTTTAAACTTGAACCAATCATTTTAGCCCAAATTAACATCATTTAGACTAAGAATTAAGTTCATAAGGCTCAATTTGGACTAAATCAAATGAATGATAGCCCCATTTGACTAATTCACTCAATCTACATGATGACATGGGGTATAATGACAACCCAAAAACACATTCTATAGTCACAAATAGGTCAAAGTGATTCAAATTGTCCTCATTTATCTTTTTAATTGGACCTTATGCACCCTAAACCTTATAGGTCTTAAACCCTAAGTCCTAAACCATAAATCATGTACCCTATATTTTAAACCCTTAACTAATCAGTTTAATTCTAATTAAAATAAATTAGAGTAATAATTAGGTATACATTACTTAATTTGGCCCAAATCACATTAATCTCTATCCCATTTGACTAATTGACTCAATTTATGATGATGTGGGGGCTAATTTCACCCAAAAACATATTGGACCCCATATACACCTTAAAACATATATACATTAAACCATAAGCCTTAAGATATAAACCATAAGTTCCTTACTTACCAATCAATTTAGCCCCAATTAACATCTTTTGTAGTAAGAATTAGGTTCACATTCCATAGAGTAATTAAACCTTATATACACCCTTAAACCTAAACCATATGCCCTTATCCCTAATGCCTCAACCCTAAAATATAAATTGTAATCCCTATGCCCTAATGCCTGAATCCCTAAACCCTATGCCTAATTCTCTAATACCTAATATATATTAAGAATAATGTGATCCTATTATTCAATAATGGGATCATGTTATATAACATGATCACATTATATAATGTAATCTCATTATGTAACATGATCATGTTATTCTTAATATAGACAAAACTCACTTTTTAATGTCTATTTTTAACCCAAATAGATAATTCTATCCCCACAAATGTTATTTGTTATTTCTATGGGACCTATAGAGCCTATGTACTTATTTTAACCCCAACTTTAAAAGCTATCAATTGTCATTTATGGGTGGTAGATCACGTTGGAGGAATAGGAATATGTTGAAGTATAAAACACTAGAGGAATTATAAGAGTTGATAGATAAACACAAGATACAAATGCCAAAAAAATATTTAATACAAGGTACAAACCCTAATCTTGATGAATCAGATGCCATTGAATAATGATCCAATTAAAAATAATGAATTAAATAATGATGAAATTCACCATAATTAATTTAATAATGATGAAATTGACCATAATGAAATTGACAATAATGAATTAAAAAAATGGTGGAAGTTTATATTCAAAGTCCCAAGGTCTTGATTTTTTTGATGATTAGTCTATGTATGATGCTTTACCCCCCATGAATGAATAAATTTTGATGGAAACAAATAATGATTAAATTAACAATCAATAAAATTTCATGGAAACATATAAAAAAGCAATAAATAATGAATAAAATGCCATCCCACCTCTAAATAATAAAAGTAATAATGATTTTGAAACACCCTCTCAATTAATTTTAGTATTAACAAAACCTCTACAAATTGTGCATAGAAAATACAAATACTTAATTGAAGTCAATGAAAATATTTTATAACCAATGCATAAAAAAAAGTTTAATCACCATTCAAGAAGACCAGTGCAACATATTTGGGATAGTTTCTTTCATAATTTATAGAATGATATTCAAAGATGTCAATTACTTGTTTTGTTTATAAAATTGATAAACATGAGACCTATAATGTACACATTATGACTAATAATATCTAACATGGATGATAAAAATAATGAAATTTTTGAAAATATACATGATGCATATCATACTATAATCCCAAAATCATGTACCCAAGAATGTAATGTTGCCTAGTGTATACCTATAACTTATGCAGTAAGTGGCCAAATAAGGATAAATTAATGCTTTCAAAAACAAGCCTAGTACTTAATATAAGTATAAAAACATTAATGAAAGGAATTGAAATGAGTGGAAGACTTAATGAACCTAATACCAATGATATCCATCTATTATCTAGTAGACTTCCATGAAAGGACAAGCTTATAGTTGATGCTCCCAAAGAGTTACTTGCTCAAATTTAAAAAGATAATATAAGAGTTTGGCCCAATGCAAGAGATGTATTGAAATGAAGAATTTTTTCTCATAACCATAAACCACATCCAAAACATTTCTTGTATATGACTAAAACAAAATTATACTCCAAATTTTTAGAAAAACATCCACAAATTTATATTTTTCAAAGATATTTTGAGATGGTCAAACCTTTTTATGTAAAAATAAATCACACATGCACCACTTATTTTTGTAGTAAATATGTTGAATTTTCAATGCACTATGATGTTTTTTTACCATATTCATTGTACTTTGAATACTAACAAAAAATATAGGAATGTGGCATTGAATTTCCACCAAAATTAGCTAGGGAATTTATTCCATCTATTTTTTGTAAAAGACTAGATGTTTAGATGGAAATTAAATCATTTGTGGTGGATTGTAAAAATTAAAAAATGGTATCCATGAGGAGAGTAAAAGTATAATTGGATAGGAATTAGTTGGTTTAAGAAAATATAAATCAGTGACTTACAAAGTAAAAGATGATAAAGAATCTAAAAGATGTGAGTTTATTACAATAAAGATACATGTTTCTAATTTTTTGTTCAAATTTAGGTAGAAAATTATTTATGAGTAAGTAAAGCACACACATAGGGATAGATGGTTGGATGAACATTTTAAGATAAGCATGGATACATTCCCACCTTATTTTATTGTTTCATTAGTTGACTTTACTTAAAATTACACATTAGAACTACAAATAAAAGTTCAATTGTAGTAATAAAATTCATCACAAGTTACCATATTTGTGCATATAACATTCATGTATGCAACTGATAATACATAAAAATAATGGAAAATATCAAGGGAGTACAATTTTTATATTAGTGATGACCAATCACATTGTTCAAAGTATGCGCAAGGTTATTTTTAAAAGTTATATAAACTGTTGAGTTAGAAGAACAATAATTTTAATTAACATCACCTTTAGTCTGACAATTTCATGTTGCAATTCAAAAATTCATGGATTTTTTATTGGTTGAGCAGGATGCACATTACCACTAGTGTATAACACATTTGGATTTGCATTGAGGTTGGCCATGGAAAAGGGGAGCATGATGGTGTTGGATCATGTGTAAAATAGTCATTTCAATGGAGGATTTGAAATTTGAAGAATGTGTTAATTTGACAGATGTAAAAACCATGGTTGAATAGTGTAATGAGAGCATGTATCATGGTGCTCAACCAAATTCTATTGTTCTTAGATATTTTTGGTTAATGAAGGAAGAACACTTGCAAAAGTATGAGGATTATATGACTCTAATAGGTTCAAGTGAGCTCTACTCATTTTGTAGATCAAATGCAATATTTTTGGACCATTCATATGAGACACTTGGCATGTCTTTGTTCTATATGCATGGACTCTATTTGGAATGAGTGTGAGTCACAAGAGTGGGTGGATAATTGGAGTTCCAAACTTATAATTCTAATCAACAAATATTGGTTTCCATCAACATTGCAAATTTTATACAGACATACATACATACATATATATATGTATATGTATACACACACACACACACACACACACACACACATGTATATATACATATATATGTATATATAAATGTATACATATATATATATATATATATATATATATATATATATACATGTATACATACATATATACATGTATATATACATATATACATATGACATTATCAAATGATATTGACCATGTATCTGATCTAGTGCAACGAGGTAAAATATTTTTCATTATGTACAATTTATTCTCAAAATTGTACATAATGAAAAATATTCTACCTAGTTGGACTAGATCAGATACATGGTCAAAGTCATTTGATAATGTCATATATATATATATATATATGACATTATCAAATGACTTTGACCATGTATCTAATCTAGTGCAATCAGGGAGAATATTTTTCATTATGTATAATTTATTCTCAATATATATCTTTGTAGTGTCACTAAAAATGGTTTTTTGTAATAAAAACATGTTTTTACAATTATTTCAGATGAGGACAATGAATAGGGAAAAAATTACTACTTTTGTCGGTGTGTAGAGAGAGAAAAAATTGACTTCCTCAATTATAGATGTATAAAATGTTGATTTTCCCACTAGGTTAATGGTAGTCACTAGAACTTGTTTTCAATGATATCTTATAAAACATTTAGATCATCAGTTGTTTGAATATTTTTAAATGCATAGGAAGATACTACACTATTCAAATTTGATTCTTGCAATGAATATTTGATTAAAAAAATATCATGGGAGGCAATTAAATAGCAAACTATGGAAGGTTTAGGAGTTAGACCATGAAACTATTCTTGATAATATCAAAATTACAAAATATCTTAGTGGTTCGGTGGTTTCAAATACGTAGATATGTTGAATTTCTAAATTTATATGTAATAAATTTTACCAAATGTTTTTTTATTTTCTAGGTAGTACACATGAATTTATTTTTTAATTACTTACTAACAATTTTTTTAGGTTAGTGGTGCCAAATAAGCATCTACCTTCACATGGTTAGCACTATCAGTAAAGAATTCCATATTCTTCAAGATAAGAGATCCAACTTCTTAAGTACTTAGTGTTTCCACGCTTCTGAATGGTAATGAACATGCACTTTTGGGTGGATTTGAACATCATGGTAGTGGGATCACATGTAATTTACCTATCTAGATGTGATCAAAGCAATATACTCTCAACTAGATGTCACATACATATAGATAACATGTTGGAGCTCAAGAAGTTGCCTATTCAATGCCAAAAAGTTGAATTTTAGGACTCATCACTGCAACTTGTTCCAGGATTGCTCTCAAACATTGAAGTATAGGAGGATCAAGGTAAGCCCATTATGGGTGGCTTAGAGTAAAAGGTTATTAATATTACTAGGTAAATCATTTACACCTATGATAGACTTGGCACATGTAATGATAAAGGTATAACATGTAAGAGAGTAAATATATATAATAAATTAATAAGGTAACCATTAGGTTAATAAGAGTAAATAAATCTAAGGGAGGTATAATATAATTAAATTACCAAAGGATAAAAATAAAATAATGGTTTAACAAAGCTAATAGGGATGGTAAAGAAAATTAACAAAAGCTCATAAGGATAAAATGGCCAAATAAACCCATGATTAAGGATAAATGAAAAATACATATAGTTGTCCTGAGGGTGCAATGAATCCCAAAATAATTGTATATTCTACCAAGTGGTTCTTCTAGCTGGTTTGAACCTATTAGATTCCTAGAATTCCTTTTGATCTAGACATCCCATATGACTATCTTTAATGTGGTCTCCTAGGGCTTGGAATGCTTAGAATCATTTTGTATTTTACAGATCAATCAATTGATAAAAACACTATACATAGTGTAAATGTATTTCAATATAGACATAATAACAAGTAAAATTAAATTCACAACAAACATTCATATTAGTGAATTTATGTAACAAGAATTAACATTCACCATAATCATCAAAACTTTAATTCAAAACCTTTATACAGATTTACATTATTTCTAAAATACCTAAGATATGAAAGTGAATAAAGTAAGAATATTACATGGTTTAGAAATTAGGAGATGATATGATATGGTGACTAGGATCATATGGCATTTAAAGTACATGAACAGAATTGAAATTATTTAGTGCCAACAATCTTCCCAAAAAAGGTCAATCTATTTCAATAACTATTGTGTTGATCCTTGTGGCCATAAAATTTACAATATCCTTTTTTAACATATGATGACCAAAAATGTCTCTTTAATATGTGCATACACACACATATATGTAAAAATCATGACTCATTTATTTTATCTCAATTACATAGTGATTATGGAAGATGAGGGAGTGATTAGGGATGGTTAGGGATTATGAGGGTTAATGAGGTAGTGATTAGAGGTGATAAGAGATGAGGAAGGAGTGATTATAGATTATGAGGAATGATGAATCAATGATTAGGGATGATGAGGGATAGTGAGGGTCATTAGGGGAGTAATTAGGGATGTTGAGGGAGTAATTATAAATTATGAGTAATGGTGAGGTTCAATAAGGGAGTGATTAGGGAGGATGAATGATGAGGAGGTAGTAATTATGGATGATGAGGGATGATGAAGCATGACAAAGGATTATTAGGGATGGTGAAATTCAATGAGATAATGATTAGGGATGATGGGGAAGTGATTACATATGATGAGGGATGGTGAGGGTCAATTAGAAAGTTATTAGGGATGCTGATGGATGATGAGGGAGTTATTAGGTATGATAAGGGATAATGAAGATCAATGAGGTAGTTATTAGGGATGATGATGGAGTGATTATAGATGATGAGGGATAGTGAGGTTCAATTAGGGAGTAATTAGGGGCAATGAAGAATGAGGAGAGAGGGATAAGGGATGATAAGGGATGAGTAGGAAGTGATTAAGGATGAGGGAGGGATGATGAACAAGTGAAATTAACCTAAAGTGGGAATAAGTCATCAATTTGACCTATGCTACCCTAATCACACCACTTTAGATCAAGTTCAAATTGAATGGTTCAAAAAATTCATTTTTGATAAACTTAAGAATCCTAAAAATTCAAGGAAGCAATCTAGAAGGCACAAAAACCTTAAAAAATGACTATATGTTTACCAAAAATGGACATCAATTGAGAAAATTATGCCTTGAAATCCCCAAGATCAATACTAAGACCATAAAAATACCAAGTACTGACCATATTGAATTTTAAAAAACTATTCTCCACATTATAAGGCATGCAACTATAAGACCAACTATATCAGATGTAGAATGACCCTGATTACTTTTATTAAAATAAATTAAAATTATAAGTTTACATTTATTATACTTAAGACTTGTTTGATTAAATATCAAATTTAAGTAAATATTACCTTCCTCTACATGTTTTTGTGCTTTTGGGTACAAAGTAATAAGAATGCATACACATTCATAATAACATGTAAATATTCCTAATAATTCATATGCGTTCTTAGGTTTGGTAGTTATGAGCCTAAATTCAAATAATGTGTACATGTTATGACCATAACACGTACACATTGTTGTCATAATGTGTGTTCATCAATGGAAATGTCTGCAAAATTTACCCCTAACTCTATGCACATACCCTATAAGCTCAAATAAATATCAATAGGAGAAACTAAATGTAGATTTTGTAAATTATTACCAATTCCCCAAATTATAAACAAAAAAAAGAAAGCCAACCCTCCATTATGTTGGGTACTCAAGATACGCAAAGGTTAGGAAAGAAGCCAATAACTTGTAATCATAATAAGTTAAAATGATAATTAATGTTCTAGAAGATGGAACATAATGTTTTTAAATCTCTTATTCTTTTCTATTAGGTTTTTCCTTCAACTGAAAGGCCTTGATTTATAACTAACCTTGTCAAAGTTTTATCTCTATTTTATTAGTGGATTTTTAGCCTTTTCTTGACCGATTAAAAAAATCAATATATTATATATGAATTTATATAGTATATTTTAATTTTAATAATTAATTATAGATATTAATATTGTAAAATCTAATCCAAAAAGCTAATTACAAAATGGCCTATTTAACCTTATTCTTAATGAATTGATAGTTTGCATTTTCTAAGGATGATAATCTAGGTAGGAAAATAGGAGTCCTCAGCATAATTCAAGGAGAACACATAAGATGGATAATGTCCCCACATGGCATCCTAACACCATCAATTATATCATGCACTACATGTATACATGCCCCCAAAAAAACTTGTCAACAGAGAAAATAAATTCACAATGTCTCATAATCTAGCATTTTTATAGACATAAATGTAAGCAATCTAACAAGGTTTTCAATCAATTTTTCAAAACCACTAAATTTTTATTTCACCTACTTAATTCATATCTCAAATATAGATTAAAAAATATTCAAAGCTCTGAATTCATATAACATATGTAAATTTTGTTGTATATTCCAATTTATACAATAGTGAGAGAAAAGGAAAATGAAAAGGAAGAGGAAGAATAATAAAAAGAGGAACCTCTTCCATTTATGGCCTCTAATCATGATATCTATTATGCAGATCTATGGAGGATTCCATTAAATTCTATGAGAAAATCAGGGGTTTGTTCACATCAAGAGACCAAGGGCCTTCAACTTTGGTGGAGCTTGGTAAAATCCATTTCTTCATTATAATTATATGGCCATTCTTGTTCATCTCAATGTTTATCATTGGAAATAATATATTCAACAAATATATGTTTTATAGACATGCACACTTTTCTTCTTTCATAGTATACTTAATGGATATATGTACATTTATTTTAAGACAACCCATTTTTTCTTTGGTAGGATAATTAATGAATATATGTATATATATTTTTCTAGATCACCCATTTTTCATTGACAAATTACTAAAGTTCACTTCTCAATCATATATATGCATACACATGTACACACACACACACACACACACATGCACGCACGTGCACGCACACACACGTGCACACACACACACACACGCACGCACGCACGCATTCACACACACACACACACACACACACACACACACACACACACACACACACACACACACACACACACACACACACACACACACACACACACACACACACACACACACACACACACACACACACACACACACACACACACACACACACACACACACACATCAAAACATTATGGTGTGTGTGTGTGTGTGTGTGTGTGTGTGTGTGTGTGTGTGTGTGTGTGTGTGTGTGTGTGTGTGTGTGTGTGTGTGTGTGTGTGTGTGTGTCCACATATGCACATATGCAATATATAGTGTATGTATGTACATATGTACGCATGCACGCACGCACGCACGCACACACACACACACACACACACACACACACACACACACACACACACACACACAGACACACACACACACACACACACACACACACACACACACATCAAAACATAAAACTAACAATCTTTAGAAATGTGTGTGTGTGTGTGTAGATATCAAAACATAGAACCAACGATATTATGAAATTAATTTACTAATAAATACTACATATTAAGATCATTTACTTATTAAATGTTATTATAATATATTTTTTAATATTATTATATATATTATTAATAATATATGTAATAAATTATATAGTATACATATTATTTTTATTATAATATTAAAGTAATATATATGTAACTACATACTATGTTTTTATTACAATTTTTTTATGGTTAAAGGGTGGGTTTTTTTTAGATTATGGACCCTAACCATATAAAAGAAACACACATATAAGGATTAAAAATTCAAATATTACAGTGTGAATGATAACACTTCAACACAAAATAGAACAATAAATAAAGACAACTAAAAAATCGTTGTCAATGTGCCACTAAAATCACTTGAAAGTTGAGATCAAAGGGTTAAAATAAATGAATCCATCCTCCTTTTACCATTATAACTGATGTTAAACTACTACTGAAGTTCTTCCCCATCTTCATTTTGGTCTTTCAACAAACCAAATATAACATCTATCATCCTTTCATAATATTTTATTTTCTAGACTGAGGATCATATTGGAAGGTTAAAATATCTTTTTGCCATGTCCTTTTTTCTTCTTGTGAACCATGGTCCATTCTCTCCCATCCCCTTCATCTGGATAACTAGGAATGGTAATATGAAAAGAATCAACTAATTGATATTTTTCTAGTATATTTGTTGGCTGAAAATTTACATTAGATTCATAATTAAATTTTGTTTCCCAAAAGATTATATCACATTCAAAAAGCTCTAACAAGATATTATCCTTGTAGGGAACCTCTTCCTTTAGACCTTGAGGAGTCTCAGGCATTTCACTAGTTTAATCAAAATCCACATTATCCACATCACTAAGTTTCAAAAGGGCATTCTTCCACCAATGGACAACCCTCTTCTTCTTAGAGAAATTTCAACTTGAATCCAAATGTCATGTATTGAAACATATCTTATAGGAAAAGGACAATCCCTCATAATTGAGAGATTGTTTCTAGGTTCTATCCTTAATATTAAGCTCAATAAACTCATGTAGATCCATAGAATAATCCAGATTAATAATAATTCTAGCATATATGGTATGAAGCAATTTTTAAGAAATAGAGACTACTTTAAGAAAATCTCCTAAATAATTTCCAACATATTTAAATCAAAATAAAGTCCAAAACTAAAGTGGTAAGTGAGGTGACCTTACCCATATCAGCTTGGCATTAAAAATTTTGGTGAGAGGGTTAAAATCAAGAAAACATGGCTTTAATAATAACATTTTATATTCCTAAATCTATATTTTTTCCTTGAAGACCGCTTCATGATCCTCAATATTATTGAAGATAACCAAAAAAAGTCCCATTGTAGATGGAAAAATTCCCAATGTGCCCTTCATGAGAGGATTTTATTTCTCGGTGATCCAGACATTGAGAACCTTGAGAGGAAGCCAAAAATTCTATAAATAGCATATGATTCCAGATTTAGCTAATAGTTTCTCCTCCTTCAAGACTACAGAAATATTTTCCCTTGTAAAGCAGATTGAAGGGATGGATTTGGTAGATTTTTGAGGTTTACCCTACCTCTTTCTAACATTATGTTTAGCATTAGGACTCTTAGCTACCTCCACATATGAGGGTTGCTTACTCTCCTTTCTAATTTACCCATTCAAAATGACCTTCCCCCTATCCATATCTAAATTTTTTTTTGCTATAGAAAAGCCCCTCAGAGTCAATGAAGGGATTTAGTGAAGTCCAGACCCCCACACTGCACTTAGGCTCACCTCTAAATGGCTCTACCACCAAAACCTTTGTCTAGATAAATGTGGGCATTATAAATACCCTACTTGAATAAAACATGATCTTCACCTTCCCCCTTTAACAATTCAAACTATAAATCCTCTCTTCTATATGTCACTTTATCCTATATATTATTATCTGCCATTCTAATAATCATCACTCCATCATAATGATGAAACCCTAATTTTTTGTCAATTTAACTGAAATAAATGAAACAAATTCTTATCTAAATTTTTAGTACATGTATCTTATAGATGTTTTTATTATAATAATTAAATATAAATATTAATTTTTTAATATATTTATAATTATAATAGAAATATATATATTATATAATAATTTATAATATAATTAATATTATATATTATAATGCGTAAGTGCACAAAGTTGTGGGAAAAATAGGGGCCTACCCATGGACATGATTTTCTTGAAATTTCATAAATTTGAACTTCTATAGATAATTTGAGATTTCTACACTCCAAATTTGAAGATGGCATAATAACATGAAATGTATCATTTAATGTCTAGTCTCTAAAATACTAAGTTTTTTAAATGGTTAAGTATATCTAGGTCAAACATATAAAATTTAAATATGAAATCCAATATTTTTTTTAAAAAAAATAGAGAAAATAGATGGCCATGTAGTGCACCAT
Source organism: Torreya grandis (assembly GCA_037957365.1). NCBI lineage: Eukaryota > Viridiplantae > Streptophyta > Pinopsida > Cupressales > Taxaceae > Torreya > Torreya grandis. Next base: position 323,371 of record JARHVA010007240.1, on the reverse strand, counting down.
TTTTTAGCAATATTTAATATTGTTTGAAACCCTTTGGTGAACATTTAGATAAGATCCTTTAGTTTGTGGCCTATATATTTTTATATTTTCTAAATGGATACTTTATTTTTTATTAATTTTTTAACTAAATAAATCTTTAAAACTGACAAAAAAATGGATAGTAGGTCGTGCAGCATGCCTAAATACCTCAAAAAAAAATGAAAATCCATTTTTTTTAATGTGTGTATAATTATGCCTAGTTTGTGAGCATATAGTTATTTTTCACTTGGATAAATGAAAAATAAATTATTGAACAAGTATAGGCATGTATATTTGTGTCATGTAGTGGCCTAAAAAAGGTATAGATATAAATCAACATAGTTTGAAATCTTAAATTAGTCAAAAATTTATAAAAACCATATTTTATGAAAGAGGAGAGCATGCTCATTGCAATGGTAATAATTTTTTTAATTTTACCATTGAAAGTTGTAGTGTATTTGGCGATCAAAGACTAATTTTTCTATTTTATATCAAAACTCTCAAACTTGACTATAGAGTGACAATAACAAGACTTTGGCTCAAGAATCCAATCCATTCCTGATCCAAAAGGCTTGGTGTTTAAATTCAAGTTCAAATAGAATGATCATTTTATATCTTCATAACACCCAAAAACAAAAAACAAAATTTGAGCTCAAACTATATATATGTTCTTAAGCTCCCTAATAGTGGTTTTTTTTAATGTGATATGGGAAAGGTCCCTAACCTTTAATAGTGAATTAATGTGTCATGGTATCACATTAGACTTCAAAAAATTTACAAGAATTTTAATATGTTGATTTTAATACTTATAATTACTTGGTTTTAAGGTGTAACTCATTATACATTTTATGATATAATTGATTTTGTCACATGATGTCATAAAATGAATTTTTTAAACTTATGGCCAAAACTTGGCCTTTAGAGTACCAATCTAGTTGTGCATTTGAACTAGATTGGGGCTATTTTGAACCCCTTCAAGCTAATTTCATGACTATAAAATTTAATTTGGGTGTTTATCAGCTCCAATTTCATCATCTCGATTGAAGAAAAGAAACATTATTTATTTTTTCAAGTTTTACATGTATACAATGTTGTTTTGAGATCAATAAACTTGAATGTCATTAGCTAATGAATGTAAATTTTGTTTAATTCAATTTTGAAGGTAATTGGGGAAACATTAGCCACATGAACATATTTTAAATTATATATGTTGTGATTTGGAGTGAAATTAACCCTAATGTCATGTCATATATAATTAAACAAAGAGTTGATTCATTTAATCGAGGATAAATTTGAGACCAATTTGAACCCCTTTAAGAGTAATATATGATTTAAGGAAAAATTAACTTTGATTATATCATGAATCTATCAAATAAGTCAATTTTTACAATTACAGGCATGATTTGGGTAAAATTGAGCCCCTAAACCAAATTTATGGCTCAATTGATTGCATAATGTATGCAATATGTATGGATTAACTGACCCTACTTTTATCATAAATGCAAACATGAAGGCAATTCTCACAAATAGGTGAATAAGTAGCTCAACTTTTATTTAATTACCTTAGTGGTTGGACCCTATATCTGATACCTTAAACTCTAAACCCTATATCATTTACCTTAAACCCTAATCCATAAGCCCTAAACCACAAACCCTTTAAATTGTAGACCTTAAACCCTAAATTAATTAATTTAGCTCCAATTAACATCCTTTATACAATAATAATTAGCTTCATAGGGATCAACTTAGGTAAAATCACATCTCCTTACCACAACTAACTAATTGGCTCAATTTATGATGATATGGATCCCAAAATCACATTCTTTACTCATAAATCTAGGTTCAAGGAGCTCAAATTTGCCCTAATTACCTTCACGATAATACCTTATATAACCTAAACCTATACCCTAAGCCCTAATCCCTAAATTTCTTAATCTATAAACTCTGAACCATAAACACAAACTCTTTAAACCCTAAACCAATCATTTTAGCCCAAATTAACATCATTTAGACTAATAATTAAGTTTACAGGGCTCAATTTGGCTTAAATCACAGGATTGATTACCCCATTTGACTAATTCACTCAATTTTCATGATGACATGGGGTATAATTAAAAACCATTTAAACACATTTTATATTCACAAATAGGTCTAAGTGATTTAAATTATCCTAAATTATCTTTGTGATTGGACCTTGTGTACCCTAAACCCTAATACTTATAGGTCTTAAACACCAAACCATAAACCCTATATCCTATATTTTAGACCTTAAACCAATTAGCTTAGCACTAATTAACATAAATTTAAAATAATAATTAGGTATACATTACTTAATTTTTCCCAAATCGCATTACACATTGTCCCAATTGACTAATTGGCTCAATCTATGATGATGTGGGGGATAATTAAGCCCAAAAACATAGTGGACCTTATGTACACCCTAAACCATATATACATTAAACCATGATTCCTAAACCATAAACCCTAAACATAATACCCTAAATTATAAACCACAAGTTCCCTATTTAGCAATTGGTTTATCCCTAATTAACATCCTTTGTAGTAAGAATTAGGTTCACATGAAATAGAGTGATTAGACCTTATATATACCCTTAAAATTAAACCTTATTCCCTAATCCCTAATTCCTAAACCCTAAAACATAAACTATAAGATTTATACCGTAATTCCCTAATCCATAATCAATAAACCCTATGCACTAATGCCCTAATCCATAATTCAGGTCAAAATGAGCCACATGAACCTATTTTCAATTATATATGATGTGATTTGGAGTGAAATCAACTCTAATGTCATGTCATATATAATTAACCAAAAATTTGATTCATTTAATCGAAGAGGCATTTGAGGCCAATTTGAACCCCTTTAAAATTAAGATATGATTTAAGGAAAAATTAACTTTGATTCTATCATGAATCAATCAAATCAATCAATTTATGAAATTACAAGCATGATTCGGGTAAAATTGAGCCCTTAAACCACATTTATGTCTCAATTGATTGTATAATATAAGCAACATGTATGGCTTAACTGACCTTAATATTATCAAAAATTCAAACATGAAGGTAATTATCATAAATAGGTTTAAGTAGATGAAATTTTATTTAATTACCTTAGTGATTAGACCCTATTTCCTATACCTTAAACCCTAAACCTTGTACCATTTGCCTTAAACCCTAATCCATAATCCCTAAACCCCAAACCCTTTAAATTGTAGATTGTAAACTCTAAACCAATCAATTTAACCCCAATTAACATTATTTATAGTAATAACTAGGTTCACATGGATCAACTTGGTCAAAATCACATTACTCATTATTTTAATTCACTAATTATCTCAATATCTGATGATGTGGGGGCCAATTGAGCACAAAATCACATTATTTACTCACATATATCAATTTAAGGAACTCAAATTTACCAATTTTGCCTTCACAATTGTACCTTATATACCATAAAACTTGTACCATAAGCCCTAATCCCTAAATTTCCTAATCCCTGAACTCTAAACCATAAATATAAATTATTTAAACTTGAACTAATCATTTTAGCCTAAATTAAAATCATTTAGACCAATAATTAAGTTCACATGGTTTAGTTTGACCTAAATCACATAACTGATTGCCCTATTTGACTAATTCACTCAATTTTCCCAATGGCATAGGGTACAATGACAACCCAAAAACACTTTCTCTAGTCATAAATGGGTCTAAGTGATTCAAATTATTCTTAATTATCTTTGCAATTGGACACTATATACCCTAAACCCTAAACCTTACAAGTCTTAAACACCATGTCCTAAACCATAAATCATATAACCTATTTTTTAAACCCTAAACCAATTAGTTTAGCATTAATTAAAATCAATTAGAGTAATAATTAGGTATATATTACTTAATTTAGCCCAAATCATATTACTCATTGTGTTAATTGACTAATTTGCTCAATTTATGATGATTTGGGCGCTAATTAAGCCCATGTACACCCTAAACCATATATACATTAAGCCATAATCCCTAAACTATAAACCTTAAACATTATACCATAAATTGTAAACCATAAGTTCCTTATTTACCTTTTAATTTAGCCTCAATTAACATCCTTTTTAGTAAGAATTAAGTTCACATGCCATAGATTAATTAGACCTATATACACCCTTAAACCTAAACCATATGCCCTAATCCCTAATTCCTGAACCCTAAAACATAAAATGTAAACCCTTTACCCTAATGCCCTGATCCCTAAACCCTATACCCTAATGCTCTAATACCTAATCTATATTAAGAATAACTTATTATTCAATAATGAGATCATATTATATAATGTGATTACATTTTATAATGTAATCCCATTATATAACATGATTGAGTTATTCTTAATATAGACAAAACTCATTTATGAACATCTATTTTTAACCTAAATCCAGAATTCTATCCCCGCAAACATTATTTATGTACTTTTGTGAGACCTATTGGAACCTATGTGATTATTTTTACCCTACATTTGAAAGTTATCAATTATCATTTATGGGTGGTAGATCACATTGGAGGAAGAGAAAGATGTTGAAGAAATAGATATTGAAGGAATTAGAATAGTTGAGAGATAATCACAAGATACAAATGCAAAAACTTTGTTTCATACAAAGTATAAACCCTAATCCTGATGAACCAAATTCCATATATAATAAGCCAATTGAAAATAATGAATTAAAGAATGATTAAATTGACCATAATGAAATTAATAATAATGAATTATATAATGTTGGAAGTTTATATTCAAAGTTCCAAGTTTTTTATTTTTTTGATGATGAGTCTATGTATGATGCTTTACTCCCATGAATGAATAAAATTTGATGGAAACAAATAATTATGAAATTAACAATCATGAAATTTTCATATAAATATATAATGAAGAAATAAATAATGAATAAAATCCCATCCAACCTCTAAATAATGAAAACAATAATTATTTTGAAACACCCTATCAATTAATTCCACCATTAACAACATCTCCAAGAGTTGTGTGTATAAAATAAAAGTACTTAATTGAAGTCAATGAAAATATTTTGGAACCAATGTATATAAAAATATTTGATTGCCATTCAAGAAGACCAACTCAACATATTTGGGATTGTTTCTTTCATAATTTAGATCATGACAGTCAAAGATGTCAATTATTTGTTTCATTTATAAAATTGATTAAGATGAGACCTATAATTTACACATTAGGACAAATAACATCTAACATGGATGATGAAAACAATTAAATTTTTGAAAATATACATGATACATATCATACTATAGGCCCAAAATCATGTATCTAGGATTTTAATGCTACCTAACATATACTTATAACTTGTGTAGTAAATGGCCAAATAAGGAAAAATGAATGTTTTCAAAAACAAGATGAGTACTTAATATAAAGATAAAAACATAAATGAAAGTAATTCAAATAAATAAAATACTTAATGAACCTAATACCAATGAGCTATATCCATTATCTCTTAGACTTCCATGAAAGGATGAGGTTATAGTTGATGCTCTCAAAGATTTACTTGCTCAAATTTAAAAATATAATACAATAATTTGTCCAAATGCAAGAGATGTAGTGAAAATAATATTTGGTTCTTGTAAATATGAACTACATCCAAAACATTTCTTGGATATGACTAAAATAAAATTGTACTCTAATTAATTAAAAAAACATTTATAAATATTATTTTTCAAAGATATTTTAAGATGGCCAAACCTTTTTATGTAAAAATAAATCACACATGCACAACTTGTTGTTTTAGGAAACATGTTGAAGTTTCAATGCACTATGATGTTTTTTACCATATTCATTTTACTTTGCATACTAAAAATATTTTTCAGGAGTGTGGCAATGAATTTCCACCAAAATCAGCTAGGTAATTTATTCCAACTACTTTCTACAAAAGATCAGATGTTTATATGGAAATTGTAACATTTGTGGTGGATTACAAAAATTAAAAAAATATATCCATGAGGAGAGTAAAAGTGCAATCAAATAGGAATTATTCGGTTTAAGAAAATATAAATTAGTGAATCATAAAGTAAAAAATGACAAAGAATCTAAAATGTATGATCTTATTACAAAAAAGATACATGTTTCTCATTTTTTTTGTCAAATTTAGGTAGAAATTTGTTTATGAGTATGTAAGGTGCACACACAGGGCTAGATGGTTGGATGAACATTTCAAGATAAGCAAAGATGCATTCCCACTTTGTTTGATTATTTCAAGAGTTGACTTTGCTAAAAATTACACATTAAAATTGCAAATGGAAGTTCAATTGTAGTATTAAAACTCATCATAAGTTTCCATATTCATGCATATAAAATTAATGCATGCACTTGATAGTACATAGCAACAAGAAAAAATATTAAAGGAGTAACATTTTTATATTAGCAATGACCAATCACATTGTTTAGAGTATGTGCAAGGTTATTTTTAAAATTTATATGAATATTTGAGTTTGAGGAACATTAATTTTAATCAACATCACATTTGGTCTGACAATTACACATTATAATTCAAAAATACACAAATTTTTATTGTTTCTGCAAGATGCATGTTACCACTAGTGTAGAACATATTTGGTGTTTCTATGAGGCTGGATATGAAAAAGGGGAGCATGATGGTGCTAGAGCATGTGTAAAAAGAGTCATTTCAAGGGAGGATTTAAAATTTGAAGAGGGTGTTGATTTGAAAAATGTAAAAACCATGGTTAAATGGTGTAATGAGAACATGTGTCATGGTGCTCAGCTAAATTCTATTATTCTTAGACATTTCTAATTAATGGAGAAAGAACACTTGGAAAAGTATGAGGATTGTATGAATCTAATATATTTAAGTGAGATCCATTCATTTTGTAGATCGAATGCAAATTATTGGACTGTTCATACGAGACACTTAGCATGTTTCTATTCTATATGCATGGATTCTATGTGGAATGAGTGTGAGTCACAAGAGTGGGTGGATGACTAGAGTTAAAAACCTATAATTATAATCAACACATATTAGGTTCCAACAACATTGAAACTTATAGATAGGGCATTATCATATGACTTTGACCATGTATCTGATCTAGTGCAACCAAGTAGAATATTTTTCAATACGTACAATTTATTCTCAATATATATCTTCATAGTGTCACTAAAAATGGTTTTTAGTGATATAGGCCATTTTTTTTAATTATTTCAGAAGGGTGCAATGAATATGGCATAACTTAATACTTTTTGTCAGTGTGTAGAGACAGAGAAAAAATTGACTTCCCCAGTTATAGATGTAGAAAACATTGACTATCCTATAAAAAAAAATAGATTATTGGTTGTTTGAAGATTTTGAAATGCATAAGAAGATACTGCAATATTAAAATTTAATTCTTGCAATGAATATTTAATTATAAAAATACCATGGGAGACCATTAAATAGGAAACTCTAGAAAGTTTGGGAGTCAAACCATGAACCTATTTTTTATTATTTCAAATTTAAAGCATATCTTAGTGGTTTGGTGGATTGAAATACGTAAGTATGTTGAATTTTCAAATGTATATGTAATCAATTTTACCAAATGTTATTTTATTTTCTAGGTAGTAAATATGAATTTATTTTTTAATTACTCACTAGAATTTTTTTGTAGGTTAGTGGTTCCAAATAAGATTCCACCTTCACATAGTTCACATTGTCAGTAAAGAATTCCATATTCTTCAAGTTAAGAGAAGCTAACTTTTTAAGTACTTACTATTTTCATGCTCTTAAATTGTAATGAAAATGCACTTCTAGGTGGATTTGAAAGGTATGGCAATGGGAGCACATGTAATTTACCTATCTAGATGTGATCAAAGTGATAGACTCTCAACTAGCGGTCCTAAAGGTATAAATGACATGTTGGAGCTCAAGAATTTGCCTATTCAATGCCAAAAAGTTGAATTTTAGGACCCATCACTGTAACTTGTTCTAGGATTACTCTCTAAGGTTCCACCTAAGTGCTCTTGGGTATGATTAGAGGGTTTAAAAAGGTGGGGGAAGGATCTGATAGTTCATTGAAATGAGTTACAGGTTTCATTTTATGTGTGTTTGAACTTAGGATTTAAAAATGCATTTTTATTATATTGGGAAGGACATTCTTGAGGCCATAATGGGTGGCAGGTTTTTCAATCGAGCACGATGGGATTCCAAGAACCTGATCCTAGACATTATGCACCCCCTGAATGTGTTGGCAATGTCATTTTTTTATCAATATGAGGTCTTTGCATATTTACACTTTAGTTGGAATAAATGTTTCTGGCTTATGCTTATTTTTAATCCTTGTATGGTTGAATGGAAATTAATTATTTATTTTCAAATGATGTAGGTAATCTTTGGGTAGTATATTTAATTTCCTAGTTGCATTATCTATAAAAGTTTTAGATTCTAGCAATTCAATCAAACTCTTTTGGCGGGATTATAGTAAACTATATCTCCATGATTTCTATTCCTCAAACCACCTTTACTTGTGGGTGAAACTTTCCCTGTATCTACCTGAAACCACTCAAACCTCCACACACTTGTAACTTAGCATGGGATATTATCTCTAGGCTTCAATGGCACTATCAAACATCAATGTTTATTTAATTACATTCAAAAAATAATGATAAGGAGGTTCTTCCACTTGATAACATATCTCTTATTTATCTTCATAAATATTTACAATATGATCCACTATCACATCCTTGTTCCCCAAGGATAACATAGTTTTCAATATTCTTGCTCGATTTATCCCTATTTCCTAAACCTCCTACCTACTCTAATGACTCATAATAATTCCCCCTATTCTCCTAAACCCCACACCCCCACGAAACTCTCTCTCTCCCCCTTTTCTCACCCACTTTTTCATGAAAGCTTATTTTAAGTGTTTAAGGTGATTTGGAGGCTAGAATATATTTGTGATATTGTCAATGTTTAGTTTTCAAAGATCAGTTGTAGGAGGCCTAACACGCTTAAAGGATAGGCCTAAAAAGTAATATAACTATTAATAAGCATTGAGTTGGGTCTAGATACCTTAATGGGGAGTTGAAGTATGTCAAGAGTGAGGTGTTTAAAGTATTGAAGGAGTGAGGAGTTGAAGGGTGAGAAACTAGTCTCAGGAATGTGTATTAGGCTTATTTGGCCAAATAGCCCTTAAAGGGAAAAAGTGTAGTAAATTGTAAAGGAGTGTGGAGGAATTATAAAGTTTATTGAGTGGGTTGAATGAATGTTGGATAGATGTATATAATAGATAGAATAAGTATTCTTGAAAGTATTAAATAAGAGGAAGGCATCTATGCATGGTCGAACCTATGTAATATATAGTGAGAGAGTGCGAAGAGTGAATGACCAAAGGGTTAGGCTAGAGGATAATAAAGGAGATGAGTTTATAAGAGGCATTGATATTTATTACTTGAGATTTGATGGAAAATATAAAATATCAATAATCATAGATGCCATACAAGTAGTAGGCCTAGTTTCAAGAAAAGCTAGCTAAAAAGGCATCAGAGCCAGATGAAGGTGAAAAATCAGGTTTGTAGGTATAGGTATCAGAGTGAGAAATTCATAGGGATTTATGAATGATTTTATGTCTCTACATTATAGAATTATGAACATGATTGGGTATGGGCCTTAAGTGAAATAAAACTATGCTAATGATCAATTGAAAATTTGTAAATGGGTGATGACAAATGCAAAATAAATAAGAGTGTCATAATTTATTTCCACTGCACATAATCAAATAAAAACTTAAATTTATAAAAATATGGGAGGTTAAAGGTTTATATCATTTAAAATAATAGTTTTTTAATCCTCATTCTTGTACAACATTAAATATGAGATCTGAAAGATAATAGTTTGGAAGATCAAAATAACACTAGACGGTTATATTTTAAATTAAAACTAAATATAAACTAGATAGATTAAAATAATTAAGATTTGAAAACTCCAAAAAAAAAAGTACATGTACAATGTCAATAATACATATATTACCATGATAGGCATACAAAAAATTACAACACCTACCAACATAGTATCGAATGTCAAGGGAATGTCATATACGCATATACAATGCCAAAAATGCATACATTATCACATAAGTATAAATGAAAATCACATCCCATGTAAGAAATTTTAATCAACAAATAGCCTTCCTCTCTTTGCCTTCCTCAAATAGGACTCTCCCTGGGATGCCCTACTAGTAGAAGGAGATCCCTCAAATGCCTTGGATTGCTCCAAGGTTTGACTACAAGTACTATGCTCATAGCTCGCTTGCAGTTGAACCTATTCAAATACAAGTATTATTACAAAATTAACATAAAATGCATTCAACCACTTGTTAATAAATTAATTTTAAACTATAATAAAAAATATTTAAACATGTGCTTACTACAAGTTTGTGATCATGCTCAATCTACTTTTGACATTCAAATGAGTCAATGGTAAGCTCAAATATTCATATAGGTGTTTAAAATAGGGATTAAACATGAGAATTTTCCCTAATAATCATGTAAATGGGACTATCATATGTCATGATACAACTCTACATACACAATACATTCACATATGTTATATTTACCCTAAGTATGTAGTTAAATTATTATAACAAGTCTATTTTTAGAATTCAAAATTACAAGCTAATATATACCTCTATGAACACATATGTGGATGGCATTACAATAGTAATGCCTATGTCTATCTTAGCTCACAGTGATAGAAGAGTATCTACTTGAGCCATAAAATAAATGTAAAGGTCTCACTTAATTTTTTATAAAGTATCAAAGATATAAATGGCAAGTTTTTCTCCTTTATTAAACCAAGAGTGTATTTAATAGGACTTTAATTTAATTTTGACATCCTTGATAGATAAATCTATCTTAAACTTACAAGGAAAAAATACATAGACTAAATGTACATAAAGCATAAGATTAACTTAAAAGTTTACCTTTGTATAAGTAGAATGTGTCATTCTAACATAGACAGATGTAGAAGTAGATAGGCCAATAGTTGGATCCATATATGTAAAGAATGCATGCATTAAATCAAATCATGTATATATGGACTATGATGATGAAGGCACCATCTCCTCCTGGGACATAAAAAATTACATATATATTATCTAGTTTCTATTTAAATTAATTGTTAGCTAAATTAAATTTTCAAATATAACTTAAATTTAACATGACATTTTTATAAAATATACTTGCATCTATGTAATAGTTGATGTCTACACACCAAATTTAAATTCCAAAAACTTAACACACATAATTATATTGTCTAAGCCCTATAAACCACTAGTGCCATCATCATCATTAGGTTCATTACATATATCTTCATAAGATCTACAAGGGTGGGGTTGGGTATACACACTAGGTGGTGGATCTCTAGCATTGGTCATTGAGAACCTACTCATAGGCTAAATGAGTATATCAGTGAGTGAACTAAGTACATGCAAATTTTTGATCTTGAAAACCTCCTGAACTATAGAGGGGATCTTGAGTTAAAGTGGCTTTTTGATATGGATCCTTACAAGCTAATTAGGTCTATGACGTGCACCTAGTTGATCTTATGTAGAGCATTTCCCTTGGCCCTAAAACTCACTACGATCAAAATAGTTTGGAATCTCATTAAATAATTCATCACATTAGAATTTCCTCAAAAAATAAAATTGGAAGTCATGGTTTCTACACAGTGGATATTCAAACACCATCCACCATCAGTCCTAGAAATTAGCTATGATTAAATTGTGTTGGTAGTGATGGATTGGAAAATGGTTAGAAATTACTAAAAATTGTCCATTGGTGGCTAGGTTAATGAATAAGGCACAAATAGAGTCTTTTGACATGTCTTTTTTCTTAAAATCACATGTTGATAATTTATCAACATAATACGCCCTACATCTATCCTGATATGAATCCCATCTATCAATTTAACTCATTATATAGTCAATTTGACCTAATAATGACTCTAGGGAACTGACTAGATAGGTGTGATGGGTGTTGGTGGAAGTGGGATCCCTCATTACCTAATTAATTCTTCAATTTCAATTTTATTTTCCACAATGTGGTCAATTAGACTCTCCTCATTGCCTAGTGGATTTTGTGGAATTGTAGGAGGGTTAAGCTGAGGAACAAGAGAGTTAGGTGGAGGGTTAGGAGGATGGTTAGGCTAATGAAAATGAGGGTTAGTAGGATGGGATATTTAAGACAAATAAATTGCCAATTAAACAATGAAAATAACAAAAAATTACTAAAATTTAGGGGTAACAGGTGTAAATTTTTAGCACTTACCTCTTCTACATGGTGGCATCATCAATTGGTCAATGTACCAAGCTTCTTAGAATAAATTTTGGTAATATTTGGCCTCACTAATGAAAAACATGATTACGGAGTGGATAAGAGTGAGGGGAAGAAAGAATACAAACATAGAATGAGAAAATTTTACGTTTGGGTTCACCTTTTTATTTTTTGTAGTTGACACAGGGAATGTGATTGCATTATTGGTTTTAAATAACATGATCATGTTATTGGTTTTAAATAATGTAATCACATTATGTATTAACGTGATCACATTATTGACATAATGCAATCGCATTATGGGCAATGTCCATGAAATTGTCCCCCAAATTTGTGCACACACCCTAATATAAAATATAACATATTTGTAATTATTATAAGTATTATTAAAATTATTAAATATAGTAATTATTTAGATAATATACTATTTTAAAATGATATTATAATAATAAATAATAATATCATTATATTATAATAATATATAGTATTATTGTTATTATATATATATATATATATATATATATTGATTGATTGATTGGTATTAACTTTTGACCAGAGCTACAAACTAGTATGGGACACAATCGAAGGCCTAGATCCCCAAGTGATCATCTACCACACGTACTAGATATACCAACAATGGCCACAATCAGCGTGAGAATAATAATAATAGTAATAGTAACAAATGGCCACAACTTGTCTTGAGAATACCAACAATGGCCACAACTAGTCTAAGAAGACCAAAAATAACCACATCATGCCTTAGATACCTTAGTGATATTTAAACCTAGTTGAGGATTGAAATAACCAAGCCACTTTACCAAGTCACCCATATATCATTGGTCAAAATGTTGGGTAACAAGATTTATTCAATCATATCTAGAACTAGCTATGAAGAGTATCCCTAGCCATGGACTATGGCTTATGTCATTATATTGAACATAGATTTCAAGCCACCTATCAACCCCTATCACATTAAACATCAAGTTGTCTAGTCCACTACATCAAGTACCCTCAAGATTGAACTGTTAGATCCTAGTGTGGAAAAATGCTATAAAAGTGGTGAGCCTAGGAAATGGACCACAATACCTCTCACTTATAGCACTTTGCTCACACACAGTTAGGCTATCCCCACCAGTTCATAATAAAATAATATATTACTATTAATACTATATTTTATAAATATTATGCATCTAAATATATATCGATAATAAGAATAAGAAGATCAAAAACAAAAATGATATAGGATTAATAGACCTAGTTGAGCAATGAAGCCTAGAAGGTAGTTTGAGAGGGCTAAGAGAGTGAAGATATAAAGAAGAGTTCATCATTATTTGGTTGATAAACAATGTGTCCTATGTTTTATCAAAGCAATTAGGTGGCTAATTTGGTGTTGATTCATCTAGGGGGTTGTTTCCTCCTTGTAACATGGTACTTGTTAAATCCTAATGACCTAGAATAAGGAAAAGAATAACATTGTCCCTTAAGTACATTACATGTTAAGTAACTTTGACACTAAAATTCCATCTTGGAAATGAATTTGACATAGTTAAGTTGTTTATGAGATGGACCCAACTCTATCTAGTTCGTGTTAACTTATGCAACCCTATTATGGAATATGCATTGGAATATCTAGATATAAATTATTTCTAGACATTCTCTTATTACAAATAAATAAAGGCCTCCAACATAATAACTACAATATATGTATTCAACAAGTATTTCAACACTGCACTTATGTTTATTTTTAAAGTTTTTTCATTAATAATTTCACCCTAAGTTGTAATTAATACACTGTTTATAAATCATGGACTAAGTTTGATGGTTGTATGACTGTATTTGAATTTTTCATCCATAAAATTCATTAAATTTTTTTTGGTATACCACATGAGAAATTTTGGACAAATTATCAAAAACGCTATAAATTATAATAAATATATAAACTATATTTAATGTTTGTTTATTTTACTATGAACTATATAAATATTTAAGGCATAATATTAAAAACGTAATTATCATGAATTTATTTTATTAAGGGATGGTATATCATAAATTTTAACCCCTGGTAGGAATTATTACTAGGATTTTCCCAAAAGGTGTAATTAAATGAATGAAAAGGTGTCATATGAAGAAGTGTATCGATGAATGGAAAGACAAATATAATGTAAAAACACACAAAAAATAATAATAATAACTCTATAGACTAAAGAAACTGAGGATCCATTGGAATGTATATAGAATGGAAATAAAGGGTGTAAAGCTATGAAAATAATATTTTATACTGAAAACACAATACCATTGATGGGGCCCAAAGTGCAACTACTCCAAAAAATAAAGTAAAAATATAAAGACAAATTTTGAGTCATAAAAAGACAATTATAATTCTTCATTATCCTGCTAAAATAATAAACAAAGTCTTTTATTAATGCACAACTAAAATCTGATTAATAAAATTTATTCAGAGAGTTAAATGAACTCTTCTATTTTTAGAAGTTTTTAAAACCTATTACATGGTACTCTAACAACATCTCTACAAAACAATACATGTTACTTTAGTGTTATCAATGGTTTTCTTGCCTAAAATAAAATAAACCATCTTATAAAACCTATCTAAAATAACAAAATATGAACCATTACCTCATTTTATATTTGGTAGACCTAACACAAAATCCATATTCAAATGTATATATGGTCCCCTTGGCACTAGCACTGACATGTATTGTCCTATGTTTTATGTTTGACATTTTTCCACTTGACATATCCTACATCTTGACACATAGCTTTATACATCTCTCTTAAACTATTTTTTTTCTAACAAAGCTATTTCTTATTTTTAACAAAATGTCCACCCAAACTACCATTGTGAAGTTATCTCATAATTTGGTCTCTCATGGAATCAATTATATTACATATTTATATTTGATTAAAATAAAAAACATTATGCATGAGATAATCATCAATAATAGACCTTGACTCACCTACTAATGGTTTTTAACAATGTTCAACAATATTCTCAAATTAGAATCAGAATCATACATATCCTCAATGATCTCAAATCCAAGTACTTCACCCATCATAGTGGTTAATAATGCCACATGCCTACGAAAGAGAAGATAAATGCGTAAGATCATATATCTTCATAGTTATGACTCAATCTGTAAATTCTAAAATTTTATATAAGTAATAAGAAATAATATATTAAGATATTGAAAATAAACTGATCGAATGAATTGATTATCAACTAGATTATAATTTTCAAATAAAAGTGATCTATATATAACAAAAATAAGATTTGTAGTTCAAATTTTATTTTGACTATGTAATAAGCATATGTACAACAACCTCCACACGAATAGGCACATGAGAGATGATGTGGTTAAACTATGAGTGACACTTATCCTAATCTTTGCCTATGAGGTGTGATTAATAGACTTAGTCAACAAAGTTAAATAAATCTAAATAAACAAGGTAAAACTTAAATAAAATGTGCATAAATATAAATATTAAATGAACACCCTTCCTTAGGTTATAATTAGGGAAGCCTAACAAAAAATAAATGAGGCTCAAAATACTTTGATGGGTCACGACAACTAGACCTGATAAGGTACCCATTTACAAAATGTTGCCTCATAATCAAAGAAAATAAGAAAACCCATATGGAAAATCTCCTAAAATATAAATAAGATAAGTTCTAAGATATATTGCTCAATTAAATAGACTCCTACATAAATAATCTATAAAAGCATCAGTCAAAGAACATTTGCAATAATGTAAAACTTAAGAACCACTATTAAAGTTAGGATTAAAGAAGCCTCCAAATATGATTAGGATCAAAGAGAGCTACAAAAACAATTAAATTGGAAACAAATATTAGGAATAAAATGGATAAAAATATACATTAGTGAGACAAAAAAACACTACTTGAACCACCAAAAATCTATAGTATGCCAAAGATGTAGATGATCCAATGCTAACATTCTCAGAAATTTTGATCAATTGATGAAGGTGTATTTTATAAATGGATATATGATAGTTTATGTAACATAATAATACAAATTCATATTCAATAAACCAAGATTGAAGCTTCCATAAAAAATCAATGAGTCTTTATATAATACATGCTTTATCCCACTAGTATGCATGGGTAACCAATTACAACTTTTACCAAGTATAGAGTAACAACTAGGTATATATCTAATTAAAATATTAAACCAAGGAATAATTAAACATAATACAAAACTGCCCATAACAATGAGTAGGTGGGTTGGATGAAATAAGATACCTATGTGAGTAGTCTAAATCCACTACTCAAACACCAAAATTGACATAAGCTGGGTATACTAGAAAATGCTCATTAAAATGAGATGGATGGAATTTCAAGGTGTTAAAGAATACATAATTTGTCTCTCAAAGAAGGATGGCCCCAATGGTAATGGGAGAGACTAGAAATTTAAATAGAGAAAGAGTGGTAAAATAAGGCACACACACATAAATTAGACCATGTTTTAAAAATAAAACCCTCCCATGGCACTTTATAATTTAGTGTAAGTATAATATATATAAAAAAAAAATAAATGAATACAAAGAAGATAATTTATACAAAATAATAATTCCAACTAATAATATTATCTATTTGTCAAAGGCCATATCAATGTGAAAATAACTTCAAAACAAGGGAGCAGTAATGAGAAATGAAGAAAAACACCAAGGAGAAATGAGTGCCAAAAAATAATGCCCAATATGTTATATTTAGTACTTGTAATTAATAAAAAGTGTATGAAATAAAAAATACATGCATAAAGTTAGATAAGGTTGTGAAAACAAATAACAAATTCCCTATGGTACTTTATAAAATAGTGTGAGTACATGAAAACAATCACATCGGTTGGGAAAATTGGATGGAGTTTCACATAGTTGTGGTACGAGTTAGGGCCCGCGTGCCCTAGCTTACTGTGTTTATCATCTGAATGCAGCGGCTAGCCATTTTTCACATGCAAGGGTGTTTTTTTGTGTTTGCAAGGGTCTATAAGGGGTTGGACAGGGGTCTAATCTCCTCCTGTCTGTGGCTGGGCATTTTTCAAGGCACTACCTAGAGTTTGGGTTTCTTGGACGGGGGTGCGTGGCGGCTAGGGCATTTGGGCCGACTGTCTTACCTCTCTCCCTCTTTTGATTGGTGCTTGAGCTTGTATAGTCATAGAGAATCAGGGTCTTGCTTCTTCCCTGGATTTGGAGATGGTGTATCCATCCTCTTTGATGCATGTTAGTAACAAGGATTGGACTGAGTTTCCTCCTTCTAGAGAGGGTACCTCAAAAGGGTCGTTTCAAATTAAAAAAGCAAATGGATGTTTGGAGAGATCGGAAGATAGACCAATTTTGGTTATTCAACTTGAGCAGGTTTCAGAGGATGTTGATTACTGGTGCAAGCATGCTCTCATTTGTAAATTTTTTGGCCTTCGTCTTTCTCTTCCTATGTTGGAATCCTGGGCACATCGGGTTTGGAACCCAGAAGGAGATATGGAGATTCTTTTAGTGGCAAATAACTATTTCCTAGTTATTTTTTCAAGTATGTCAAACAGGAATAGGGCTTTTAAAGGTGCCTTTTATTTATTTAACTAGGTTGGGCTCTTCATCAAGCCTTGGCATATGGGTTTCAACTCTACTGAAGATATCCCTTTGTGGGTCCCGGTGTGGGTTCATTTGTCGAGGCTTCCGTTGGAATTCTGGAGGGAAGATATCCTCCACTCAATCTCTTTTCTTCTTGGGAAACCTGTTGTATCCACTTCACAGACTCAAGAATGTAAGGTAATTTCTTTTGCTCATATTTGTGTCGAAGTTGATTTGAATAATCCCTTACCTGACTCTATGGAAATTTTCATGGGTTCTTCCACCTAGATCCAACAGCTAGATTATGAAACCCTTCCATTCAGATGCAGAATTTGCCATGAATATGGTCATCTACACCGAAGCTATCCCAGACTAAAATCTTCCCCCTTATCTACCTCTAGACCTCCTAGGATGGACAAGGGGAAAGCTTCGATGTCTGATGGCCCTGTTAATAAGGAGGGTTTTATCCTAGTTAAATATCATAATAAAGGCAAAGGTAAGAAGAGATCCTCGAGTGATAGACAGAATGATGGCACATTTATTGGATGAGCAATAGGTGGACTACCAGTTCTAAAATCTTGGATTGGAGGGGATCTAATCACTGGCCTATCAAAATCTGTGTTTCCTCTTATGAGGTCACTAAAAATCCTTCTTTAAAATTTCAATTGATGTGGTTACGAGATAAATATCTTCAGTATGTTATGATGCATTGGTGTATGAAGGGCTTCCTGCCCATGGGAGGGCCATGTACACTTATAGTAAACAGCTTCAACATGTGAAGTATAGGCTTAAAAGGTGGAATAAACAATATTTTGGGAATCTACAGGCTCAGAAGCTTGCTGCTCAGTCCAAGCTAGATACTATCACTCGTCAGATTCGTGACCATTGGTTGTCCTTTGACCTCTTGAATGTTTATTCCTTTGCCATTAGGGGCTTAGAAGAGTGGGAGCTTTAGGAGGATATTTTCTAGAAGCAAAAATCTTGTATTGATTGGCTTTAGGAGGGGGACTGGAACACATCTTTTTTTCATAACTTGGTTAAGGTCCATAGGCAGGGGAACTCTATTTCCAATCTTGTCTTAAGTGATGGGACTCAACTCTCATCTTGTGGTGAAATTTCCAGGGAAGCTATCAACTATTTTTCTAACCTTTTTACTAGGGAGGATATTGCTACTAGATCTAAGGAGAGGGATATTTTGGATTGTATTCCCTACTTGGTCTCGGATGAGATGAACGGGGCTCTTTTGTGTCCAATCTTGTTACCTAAATTGGAGAAAGTTGTGTTTAATATGAAAAAAGGTAAAGTTCCTGGCCTAGATGGGTTTTCAATTGAGTTCTTCCAGGAATTTTGGGAAATAATAAAGTCTAATCTCCTTGAGGTGGTTTAGGAATCTCTTAGGAAAAAACAAATGCTTAAGTCTTTGAATTTTACTTTTTGGCTCTCATACCTAAGAAGGAGGGGGCCAATCGGATGGATCATTTTAGGCCTATTGCTTTATGCAATGTTGTCTACAAGATCATCTCTAAGTTGATTGCTGAGAGACTCAAACCTCTCCTTAGTGCTTTGATTTATGTTGAGCAGGGAGATTTTGTGGAAGGGAGACAAATCTTGGATGGTGTCATAATTGCTACAGAGATTATTCACTTTATGGCTTCTTCTAAGGAGAAGGCGATGTTCATTAAGCTTGACATGGTTAAAGCTTATGATCGGGTGAGCTGGGAGTTCTTTCATAATATCCTCTTGACCTTTGGCTTTAAAGAGGAATGGGTGAGTTGGGTCCTCAGTTGTGTGACCTCATCCTCCTCTGTTCTCATCAATGGGGAATCTTTAGATTAGTTTAGTGCTTCTCGGGGATTTTAGCAAGGAGACCCTCTGTCCCCTTATCTTTTCATTATCATGGTGGAGGGTATTGGTATATTTATTAAATCTCAGGTGTAGCAAGGTCTTATTCACGGTTGGAGCTGGAACAATGATCTCCCTCCTTGTTCTCATCTTTAATTTGTGGATGATATTGGACTGATGGGCTTGGCTAGAATTAGTGAGGTAGTGAATTTTAGAAGAACTTTAGACATCTACTTGAAAGCTTCTAGTTAGAGTATTAATGATGATAAATCTTCCATTTATTTCTTCAATACTCCTCGACTCATCCAGAATAGGATTGCCAGGATTCTTAGATTCCAAATTGGCACTCTTCCCCTAATGTACCAGGGGATTTCATTGGCTCTAGGACCTCAGCATAGAGATTATTGGTAGGGGATTTTGGATAAGTTCTAGAGTAAGGTTAGTCATTGGACTTATAGATGGCTCTCTCTTATGGGTAGAGTGATCCTCCTAAAAGTTGTGGTGCAATCTCTCCCTATTAATAGGTGTTGTGTGCAGATTCCTCCTGCCTCCTTTGTGAGGGATTTTGATGCTCTTTCCTGGCAATTCCTTTGGTCGGGTAACCTCCTTTCCTTGAAGTGGAGTTTAGTCAAGTGGGAGTATATCTGTAGGATGAAGCATGCTGGGGGCCTTGGCATTAGGTTTTTGGCTCTTGTGGTTACAGCTTTGGCAGCTAAGCTATACTGGAGATGCTGTAACAACCAGGATTAGGATTGGGCCAAGATTCTTGCTTTCAAATATGTTCCTGGGGTTGATATCCAGGATGTGCCATGGATTGCTTTATTGGGAAAAGGTTCTTGCATTTGGGATACTCTTAAGAAGGGATCTCATCTTGTTCAGAAGGGGCTCTTATGGATATGTAATAAGGGCTCTGATGCTCTTTTTTGGCTGGATTCTTTGGATGGTCACCCTCCCATTCTCTCTAGTATCCCTCAGCTTCTGACTCTTTACCAGGTGTTCTCTGATGCTGGTTGGATTAAGGTGGAGCATTTTAAAATAGTTAAGCACATTAGTCAACTAGAGGTGTTTTGCTGGAAGGATCCTCAGGAGTGGCCTATGGGTGGGTCTGATGAGGATCGTGATACTTTGTGTAAGGTCTTGGAGGGTAGGCTTTGTAGCTCTCTGAATGAGAGGGACAATTTGGCTTGGAGTCCTAGCCCAAAAGGTAATTATAATGTTTCTCAAGGTTATGTTGTGCTTGATAGGAATTTACATGGTCCTGCTAAGGTGCCCTGGTGGAAGAAGGTTTGGAACAATTTTTCTTGGCCCAAGTGTAACTTCTTTTAATGGTTGGTTGCCCAGAGGAAATGTCTCACTTGGGAGAATCTTTGAAAATAGGGGTTTCAAGGACTGTCCATTTGTTTTCTTTGTTTGTGCAGTGAAGAATGTTCTTCCCACTTCTTCTTTCAATGCCCTTTTTCTCATGAGATTTGGCACAGATGGTGGGAGGCTTGGCATCATGGTTACATTGATGCTTCATCTCTTATTGAGTTTTGGGAGAGCCTGGATAGGCCTCTTGCAAAGATGCCTTTTCTCCAGGTGGCCTAGAGCATTGGGCTTATTTTCATTGTTTTGAACCTTTCACTAAAACGAAATTGCAGAGTTTTTTGTGACTCCAAATTAGATAGTGGTCAACTATGGATGAAGATTATCAGTAGACTTTAGGAAACTAATTCTACTAAATGTGATATGTCTAAAATTATTGATCCTGGGGATGTTGCCATTGTGTGGGATATGAGCCTAGGTGTTAATAGTAAGGGTTGCACTACTGGCATTATGCCTTGTGTCAATAAATGGGTCAGTCGTGATGGGAAGTGGGTGCCTCCTTCAGATGGGGTACTGAAGATTAATACTGATGGATCTTCTCATTGAAATCTTGGGCATGTGGGTATTAGGGGTATTGGTAGAAGTAAAGATGGGGATGTTGTTTTTTGCTTCTCTGTCTACAAAGGGCATTACTCTAATAACTTGATGGAGGCCCTTGCTATTAAGATTTTTGTTGAGTGGGGTTTCTCTCTTAGCTGGAGGAGGATTATCTATGAGTTTGACTCTTAGATTGTTGTGGATATGTTGAACAACCAGAGATTGGATGGTGTTAGTTGGCATTTAGCTTCGATGGTCAGACAGATTTTAAGTGTTTGTAGCTCCTTGGAATCTCTCTTTCTATCATATCCATAGAGAATGGAATAGCGTGGCTGACTGCTTGGCAATGTGGGCCTCAGAGAAAGGGGATGTTTGGGATATCAGTGATAAGAATGAGTTACCTTCTAATTATCTGGGGATTTTGGAGAGATTTTTGTTGGAAGATAGAACTATGTAGTGTTGTTGTTTAGTTTGTTGGTGGTTCTCCTTTTTATTGAGCTTGTGGCTCTTGCCTTGTATCTCATTTTGGATTGAATAAATTTTTTCCCCGTTTTAAAAAAAATAAAAATAAAATAGTGTGAGTACAATGAAAATATTTGTTAATAGAGGCCCCGCATAAAAAATTTGACTTTAGAAGTGAAAGAATTTTACATTTCTTGATGTTGTTCAACATAGTTTAATAGATTTTTATAGGTACTAAATTACAAAAAAATATTAAAATATAGTTTTGATAAAGAAATGAACTAATATGAAGTCATTGTTGCAAAGAACTAGAAAAATTATGCACTTAAAAAAGAAGAAGGTTGATCTAATGTATGGATAAAAAGAGATGGTTATTTGAAGGTTTAAAAAAAGGAAAAGTGAGTGAATTTTGGTAAATCCTATTATTTATATAAAAATGGGGCACCAAAACGGAAAATAAACCTCAACATTATGAAGTACACCCTTGAGGGATAAAAATTGAAGTGAGCAGTCACATGGACACTAAATTCTAGTTGTAAAACACCATAAGTTGTGTTGAGGTGTGGAGCTAAAAGCTTCACTAGATGAGCGGATGCTGAAGTTCCTAGATTTACATAGTCATCGACGATGGCAAGGAGTCAACCAGTAGCTGCCGACATCGGTTATGGATCGGCTGATGTCGGTCATGTGCAGGCAAACAAGGACCGACGTCAGTCACCTGTGCATCCAAAAAGTCTATTTTCATGGATGGAATAGATTGTTTGCATGATTAGATTAACTATTGGTATTGAGTCTGCGTTTCTATTTTTGGCAGGACTGATTTGAACCCTTGATTAAGAGGTATATCTAACAGTGGAGAATGCATGCTCATGTTTCCTAATATTATATAATAGGATTAGATCTTCATAGCTTATAGAATAGTATAAGACATTTATTGTATATGTGTATCAATCCAGGTTGTTGGAATTGATTGTAATTGAGAGAGAAAACTCTTGAGGGAAAGAGATCTATACATCTGAGAGGTGTGAGAATAAAGTGTGATTTTATTCATTGTATTTCCTTTTGGAAGAGTTTAATACAAGTTTTTAGGGTGGTTTCTTGTATCTCTTATTCTTTGTTGTTTCTAATTCTAGTTACTTATTATTCTGGTTTAATTCCATGTTTAGTTGTTTACACAATAGTAATCAAGTTTGTTGGTTGATCCCC